>CM076571.1:580825348-581064755 GCA_034641835.2 Pinus albicaulis | reverse complement strand
GGTCTTAACTTGTTGAATAGAAAAGGAATGGTAAGAGGTTTACCATTGATAGAGAACCCTGAAAGCCTTTGTGAAGGTTGTATCTGTTGGAGAAATATTGTCATTGATGGCAAAGGAGGCAGCAAAGAGAGAGACAGGAAAAGAGAGCAGCATAGCAACAAGATGTAGAGAGGGTCGAGTAGCAAAGACAAGGTCATTTAAAGAAGAGGCACCAAAAGGAGAATGAAGGAAGCAAGGAGCAGCATTAGACAAGAAGAAGAGAAAGAAGTGGAGAGATAACAGAGTAGCAGAGGCAACAAGAATCGCAAAGGAGACAGGAGGAAGAAGAATGTCAAAATGTAACAGTCAAACAGCAGAGCGGAAGCAACGACAGAGACATAGATAGATGCACAGCTAAGGCAGAGGCAGAGGCAGTGCATATAAAAGCAGAGCCGTTATATCAAAGACAGAGCACTAGAGACAGAGGCAGTGAAGCGATCGAGCGGCAGAGCTGTAATTACAAGCAGAGGAAGAGCAGAAAATTCTGGGAATCGCTTAACCCAAGCGACAAACATATATATATATATATAGACAAACCTTATTCCGGGAATCGTATACTCCAGCGGCAAGTATTGCGCTTTATATTCAAAGGTCCAAAGCATATTTATGAAGTTATATGGAGCGCATAATACAAAGTTTTATAAGGCGGGAATCGCAATATCGCAACTTCACAACATTGCGCCATCGCACCATCGCAATATCGCAACTTCGCAACTTTGCGCCATCGCACAATCGCAATATCGCAACTTCACAACATTGCGCCATCGCACCATCGCAATATTGCAACTTCGCAACTTTGCGCCATCGCACAATCGCAATATCGCAACTTCACAACATTGCGCCATCGCACCATCGCAATATCGCTGTTGGTTGAAACTGCACAGCAACTATCGCAAATTAGAAATTTGCGATTGCGATCAATTACATTTGAAAACGTGTCAGGTGGGCCCGAAAGGTGTTCTATATGTTTTAAAACAGGCTTTAGTGTATGCGCCGAGAGTATGTTAAGGCGTATTAAAAGGGCAGATTATATGATTAAAACATCTTATAATTAAGCCAAGAGACAAAGTTGGGTTATATATATATATTAAAAGGCGCTGTCATATACATATATATTATATATATATAACGCTGTTGCGATAGGTCGTATGGTCTGTAGACCCACAGGCCTCAGCTTAAGGGGAGGGCGATTATTTATGTAATACAATTGTGATATATGTATGTTCCGGCCTGCGGAATGTTCCACATCAACAAGACACTTGCTACGAATCAGCAGTCACGTATTTTTCTAAAATACACTGATATAAAAGCACTGTTACATATATACAGCAATTACACCACAGTAGAGGACAAAATAGAATACAGAGCAGAAAAGAGTTAAAACATAATCACAGAAAAAGACAAAATACAGTCAAAGAAAAGACAAATGCGGAGCTAGCCAAGAGGGTGAATGAGTGAGCTGGAATTCACCTTGTAATTCGAATGTAAATATTTTAATTGTTTTTATTGTTTGTGATGCATTGGCAAGTCTCCGAGAAAGAACAAATATCCCACTGTAATATTAAAATAAGCACCTACAGTTACATTTTTCTGAGTAAGATGAAAAGAGATGAGAAGGCAGAAGGCAAAGAGACATGGCTGTCCATTTCGAATTCCCAGTGGAATACAAACAACCATGAAGCTATTTTTGTATAAAACAGGGTAATATCCAAGGGGAGTGGACTGACGAAAAATGAGTGAGAGAAGAAGAGAGTATGCAACAGAATTAAAGAGAGTTGAAGTGAATAAGCAAGCTGCAAGAAGAATGTGAATAAGGAGGAGCTGAGCAAAGAAGAAGAAGGGGCTAAGCAGAGATGATGCAGGTCTGATATAAGAGTTGATGAACAACAGAGAATAAGGTACAGAACAGAGCTGATATCCAAGGTAAATCAGCAAGTGTTTTTTTTTTTCTTTTGAAAGAGTAAGGAAGTTGGAGCTTCCCTATCAAGTTGTAGCTTGATAGATGTCAGTTGTAGCTGACTGAGGTAGGAGCCTCATGTAGGTTGGTGCCTGCAGAAAATAGATGGGAGTTGGTGCTTCCACATCAAGTTGTAGCTTGATAAAATGTCAGTTGTAGCTGACTGAGGTTGGAGCCTCCTGTAGGTTGGTGCCTGCAGAAAATAGATGGGAGTTGGAGCTTCCTTGCAAGTTGTAGCTTGCAAAATTGAGGTTGGAGCCTCCTGTAGGTTGGTGCCTGCAGAAAATCAGTGGTGAGAGGGAGTTGGAGCTTGCCTTTGCATCACAACAATAATAAGATGTGGTTTTCTCCCTTTATGGGTTTCCACGTATATCTGGTGTCTATGTGCATGATGTCTATGTGCTGATATGATATATCTATTCTGCTAATACTTGCTGCTAACATATTAAGACTGCTGGTACATTATCTAATCTGCTTATTAATTGTTGCTCATAAATAAAGATTGCTCACACATTATGTTGATCATGAAATGAAGGTGTTAATAAAGTAAAATAAGTTTTAAAGGAAAAGTTTTTAAAAGTCCATGAATGTGTTAAACTGATTCACCCCCCCCCCCCTCTCAGTTTAACTAAGAGTTCAACAATTGGTATCAGAGCAGGTTCCTTGTATATCAGTCTAACAACTGAAAGGAGATCCTAGGCTCTCAAGATGGCAAGTCAAGAAGGAAGCTCAACCAATAAAGCCCCTTTCTTTACAGGTGCAAATTATGCCTTTTGGAAAATAAGAATGAAAGCTTATATAATGTCTTTAGGATTAGAAGCTTGGGATGCTGTGGAAATTGGATATGTCACAAAGTCAACTGATACAGAGAAAGAAGCTGAAGAAAGCTTTGTAGCTAATGAAAAAGCAATGAATGCAATCTTAAATGGACTATGTGAAGCCGAGTTTATCAAAATAATGCACAGTACGACTGCCAAAGATATGTGGGACACTCTAGAGAATATCCATGAGGGAAATAAAAAGGTTAAGACTGCCAAACTTCAAGTATATAGAGCCCAGTTTGAAAATTTAAAAATGAATGATGATGAAGATGTTGGGAGCTTCTTCTTAAAAGTTGCAGAATTGTTAACAATATGAAAGCTCTTGGAGAAACAATACTAGAAGGTATAATTGTACAAAAGATTCTAAGATCTCTTCCATCCAGATTCAATCCCAAGGTGTCTGCAATAGAAGAAACAGCTGATTGGGAGACCTTGACCATGAACCAACTACTAGGAAATCTTACAGCATATGAGATGAGGCTCCCACAGAAGAAGCCAAGCACAAGGGAGGCAACATTCAAAACAGAAAAGAAGAAAGAAGAAAAGGAAGACATATGCTCCTGCTCTGATGAAGAAGAGGCTAAATTTGTCAAGAAATTGGATAGAGGATCAGGTAGATACAAAGGTAAAATTCCTTTTAAATGCTTTAACTATGGAAGAGTTGGACATTATGCTGCTAGATGTCCTCACAAGAAAGTAAGAAATCAAGCTCAAGAATCAGAGAAAGACACATAAAAGAATTGGCAGAAAGGAAAGAAATTCAGCAGAAAATCCTTCTATGCACAGCAAGACAGCAGTGCATCTGAAGACTCAGATGAACCCTCAGGAGAAGAGGGAACCTCTGAATTTTTACTAATGGCCATAGAAGATCTTGAAGGACTCTTGCAAGAAGAAGGGGAAGTCGATCTTGAGGGGGAGCTAAGAAGTGCTCTGGAGGAGATTGACAGACTCAAACTAAAATGCAGAAAACAAAAAGAGATTCTCCTCAAATGTGTGAAAGAAGAACAAAATTCAGAAGTCCTCATGCAGCTAAAGGTAAAGCTTGAAGAAGCCAAGAAGATAGAAGATATATTACTTCAGCAAATCAAGGATAAAACCCAAGAACAAGAGAAGTTGGAGGAAGAAGTGGTATGTCTCAGGAAGAAACTAGAAAGTGCTCAAAGGACAGTGGTTATAAACTCTTCTCAAACAACAAGCTCTAGCAAGTTGAATGATATCCTAGTTGCTCAAAGATCCCCAATGATAAAAACAGGAATAGGCTATGAAGGAGAATCGAGTAAAGGCAAAGAAAGGGAAAACAAAAATATAATTTTTGTAAAAGCAAAGAAGAGTGATGAAGAAGCCCAGACAATTCCTACAAAAGAAGAAACATGTAATAAGGATGACAGAGATCAGAAGAAATCTCTAGTAACAAGGAATATAATGAATACTAAGATGGCAGAAAAAGAATCATCTGCCCCTGAGTATATCAAATTTGGAAGTCATCAGAGGAGATTCTTGCCTCCTATGAAGAATGCCACCTGTTATGTCTGCCACAAGCCAGGACACATTGCTGCATATTATCATGCAAGGAGGAATGATTCAAACCAACAAAAGATGCAAGCATGGAAGAGACAACCTTACATCAGGTATGCAAGTAATTTCTATGGTTATTGCTTTTATTGTAAGGATTTTTGCCATAGAATTATTGAATGTAGAAAGTATGGACAAAGACTGATGTTCAATACCTCAAGGAGGTTTATGAGTCAAAGCAATTTTGTTCATGCTCACAATTCTGCAAAAACTATAATCAAATGTTGTATATGCAATCAATTTGGACATATATCTTCCAAGTGTTCTCTAAAAGGATATAATTCATCACCTCACAAAAGATACCAAACAAAAGGGGGCCTCCAGTGGATAAAGAAGGTGAATAAATGTGACTTGGCTTTAACTGCTCAAGATTTGAAGAGTCAATGGTATTTGGACAGTGGTTGCTCTAAACACATGACAGGAGATAAAAACAAGTTTTTAACTCTTAACGAAAAGAAATCGGGCAATGTCACTTTTGGAAATGACAAATTAGGAAAGATCAAGGGAAAAGGATCAGTCAGCATAGACAATGGCAGAGGAAAGGCCCAAGATGTATTATATGTAGATGGGTTGAAAGCAAATTTACTGAGTGTCAGTCAGATGTGTGATAAAGGCTGTGAAGTTCTCTTTAGAGCACAAGATTGTGTAGTCAGATCAAGCACAATAGGAAAAACTCTACTCAAAGGTGTTCGAACAGAGAGTAATGTGTACATAGTGAAAGAGGAGGATGAAGCCTGCCATCTTAGCAAACTCGAGGAGTCATGGTTATGGCATAGGAGATTGGTACATCTCAGCTTTGAACATATCATTAGACTGAGCAAGAAGAAAGCTGTTAGAGATATGCCAGAATTAAAAAGGCCCTCAAACACAATATGCAAATCCTGTCAGTTGGGAAAACAAACTCGCACATCCTTTAAATCTAAATAAGAGCTATCAACAAGAAGACCACTGCAACTTGTGCACATGGATCTGTGTGGACCTACAAGAACTAAAACACCAAGTGGAGAGTCCTACTTTATGCTGATAATAGATGATTTCTCCATAATGACATGGGTTGCTTTTCTCAAGAATAAATCGGAAGCTCTGGACAAATTCAAAACATTTAAAGCATTAGCAGAAAATCAGATAGGATGCAAGCTGATATGTATCAGATCAGACAGAGGAGGAGAATTCACTGATTATGACTTTGCAGACCTATGTAATGAACATGGAATAAAGCAACAATTTACTATTGCAGGGATACCTCAGCAAAATGGAGTAGTAGAGAGACAAAACAGATCTGTACAACAAATAGCAAGAGCTATGATGCAAGAGAATAATATTGCCCAAACCTTCTGGGCAGAAGCAGTACACACAGCAGTACATATCCTTAATAAAGCTCACTTAAGGCCAAGCAGTGACAAGACTCCATATGAACTATGGCATGGAAAGCCAGCTTCAATAAAACATTTCAGAGACTTTGGTAGCAAGTGTTACATAAAGAATAATGATGAAAACCTTGGGAAATTTGATGCAAGAGCAGATGAAGGGATTTTTCTAGGATATGCTTCCAAAAGTAAAGGGTACAGGTGCTACAACAAGACTCTTCGGAAAATAATTGAAAGTATTGATGTGAGATTTGACGAAGAATTTCCAAACAATACAAGAAATACAGACTGCTGCAGTCCATCAGTTAATCATGAAGAAGAAGACCATAATGATGATGAAACCAGCAAGACAACAGAAGATGCAGAGCTGAGCTCAAAAACCTCCTCAAGATACACTCAAAAGAATCATCCTGAAGATCAGATCATAGGAGACAAGAAAGTAGGAGTCCAGACAAGAAGGCAGCTAACAGAACAAACAGAAGAAGTATACATAGCCATGTTATCACAAATAGAGCCAAAGAAATTTGAAGAAGCCAGCAAGGACAAGTATTGGATAAAAGCAATGAATGAAGAATTGGACCAAATTGAGAAGAACAATACCTGGGAACGAGTTCCTAGACCTATTAAGAAAAATATCATTGGTTCAAAATGGGTATTCAAAAACAAAATGAATGAGCAAGGACAAGTAATCAGGAATAAAGCCAGGCTGGTCTGCAAAGGATACTCACAAATAGAAGGACTTGATTTTGATGAAACATTTGCCCCTGTAGCCAGAATGGAAGCTATCAGAATGTTCCTATCATTTGCATGCTACCAAGATTTCAAGGTATATCAAATGGATGTAAAATCCGCTTTTCTTAATGGCGATCTAGAAGAAGAAGTGTACATGGAACAACCAGAAGGTTTCTCATTGACAGATAAAGAAGACTATGTATGCAAACTAAAAAAGGCCCTATATGGACTGAAACAGGCTCCTCGTGCTTGGTACTCAGGACTGGATAAATATTTGCAAAAACGGGGTTTTAAAAGAGGTGGAGTAGACAACAATCTATACATAAAAGCGCATGAAAATGAACTCCTAATTGTTGTTGTATATGTTGATGACATTATGTTTTGGAAGCAACAGAGAAGAGCTAGCAAAAGGATTTGCAGAAGAGATGAAATCAGAGTTTGAAATGTCCATGATTGGAGAGCTCAGTTTCTACTTGGGACTGCAAATTCAGCAAAAGAACACAGGGACATTCATCTCTCAAGAATAGTACTTAAAATAATTACTGAAAAGATTCAAAATGGAGGACTGCAAACCTATGACTACCCCCATGATCACGGGATGCAAGCTGTGTGCTGATGATGGGTTGGCAGATGTAGACCAAAAACTCTACAGATCCATGATAGGAATCCTGCTGTATTTGACAGCATCTAGACCAAACATCATGCTAGCAGTAGGACTAGTGGCAAGATATCAAGCAGCACCTAAACAAAACCATCTTCTGGCAGTAAAACGAATACTCAGATATCTACAAGGAACAGTACAGTATGGACTTTGGTATCCTAAAAGCAAGAGCTTCACGTTAACAGCTTACACAAATGCAGATTGGGCCAGCTGTGTTGATGACAGGAAAAGTACAAGTGGAGGTGCTTTCTATCTAGGAGAAAGTCTGGTGGCATGGTTAAGCAAGAAACAAACATCCATATCTCTATCTATAGCTGAAGCAGAATATATAGCAGTAGCAGCATGTTGTACACAAGTCATGTGGATGAAGCAAACTCTTCAAGACATGAGGGTAAGCATTGATGAACCTATTTCAAGCAAATGTGATAATACAAGTGCTATAAGTATATCTAAAAATCTTGTGCTTCATTCAAAAACCAAACATATTCCAATCAAGTATCATTTCCTCCGAGAACAAGTGGCTCAGAAAATAGTAAAACTGGAATATGTACCAACAAAAGAAAAAACAACTGATATATTTACTAAACCTCTTGCTAGAGAACCATTTCAATATTTGAGAGATAGACTAGGGGTAGTATCTGCAGATGCTACTCTCTGATATAAAGAGAAATCACAATTTCAGGGGGAGAACAAAAACGAAAATATAATTCCAGGGGGAGAACAGCCAACAAGGAAAGCATAAAACAGGTCCACAGGATCAGTATTATCAGTAGTATCAGCATTATCAATATTATCAGCATAATCTTAGTATTATCAGCATTCAGCATGGAAAAACAACAAGGACCCTTCAATTGAAAAATGCATCATCTCCGTCTGCAATCTAACACAGATTACAGGCACTACAAATGAAACACAGATATAAAACATATTCCTCAAAGTGTTCTCTCAACAAGTTTTATACATCACTCTGGAGCAGCATGGTACAAATTCAGCAGAAGAGGACCTAAACGTAACTCAAATAAAGGAAATGCAAAAAGCAACCCTTTGCCATTGATGTCAAAGGGGGAGGAAGAACAAACAAGAAAAGCAAGAGAAGGAAAACAGAGAAAAGTGGATTGCCATCAATGCCAAAGGGGGAGACTGTTGGAAATATTGTCATTGATGGAAAAGGAGGCAGCAAAGACAGAGACAGGCAAAGAGAACAGCATAGCAGCAAGATGTAGAGAGGGTCAAGCAGCAGAGACAGGGTCATTTAAAGAAGAGGCAGCAAAAGGAGAATGAAGGAAGCAAGGAGCAGCATTAGACAAGAAGAAGAGAAAGAAGCAGAGAGACAACAGAGTAGCAGAGGCAACAAGAAGCGCAAAGGAGACAGGAGGAAGAAGAATGTCAAAATGTAACAGTCAAACAGCAGAGCGGAAGCAACGACAGAGACAGAGATAGATGCACAGCTAAGGCAGAGGCAGAGGAAGTGCATATAAAAGCAGAGTCGTTATATCAAAGACAGAGTAGTGGAGACAGAGGCAGCGAATACAGAGGCAGTGAAGCGGTCGAGCGGCAGAGCCGTTATTACAAGCAGAGGAAGAGCAGAAAATTCCGGGAATCGCTTAACCCAAGCGGCAAACATATATATATATATATATATATACAAAACTTATTCCGGGAATCGTATACTCCAGCGGCAAGTATTGCGCTTTATAGTCAAAGGTCCAAAGCATATTTATGAAGTTATACGGAGCGCATAATACAAAGTTTTATAAGGCGGGAATCGCAATATCGCAACTTCACAACATTGCGCCATCGCACCATCGCAATATCGCAGTTGGTTGAAACTGCACAGCAACTATCGAAAATTAGAAATTTGCGATTGCGATCAATTACATTTGAAAACGTGTCAGGTGGGCCCGAAAGGTGTTCTATATGTTTTAAAACAGGCTTTAGTGTATGCGCCGAGAGTATGTTAAGGCGTATTAAAAGGGCAGATTATATGATTAAAACATCTTATAATTAAGCCAAGAGACAAAGTTGGGATATATATATATATATATTAAAAGGCGCTGTCATATACATATATATATTATATATATAACGCTGTTGCGATAGGCCGTATGGTTTGTAGACCCACAGGCCTCAACTTAAGGGGAGGGTGATTATTTATGTAATACAATTGTGATATATGTATGTTCCGGCCTGCGGAATGTTCCACATCAACAAGACACTTGCTACGAGTCAGCAGTCACGTATTTTTCTAAAAGACACTGATATAAAAGCACTGTTACATATATACAGCAATTACACCACAGTAGAGGACAAAATAGAATACAGAGCAAAAAAGAGTTAAAACATAATCACAGAAAAAGACAAAATACAGTCAAAGAAAAGACAAATGCGTAGCTAGCCAAGAGGGTGAATGAGTGAGCTGGAATTCACCTTGTAATTCGAATGTAAATATTTTAATTGTTTTTATTGTTTGTGATGCATTGGCAAGTCTCCGAGAAAGAACAAATATCCCACTGTAATATTAAATTAAGCACCTACAGTTACATTTTTCTGAGTAAGCTAAAAAGAGATGAGAAGGCAGAAGGCAAAGAGACATGGCTGTCCATTGCGAATTCCCAGTGGAATACAAACAACCATGAAGCTATTTTTGTATAAAACAGGGTAATATCCAAGGGGAGAATGTTGACGAAAAATGAGTGAGAGAAGAAGAGAGTATGCAGTAGAATTAAAGAGAGTTGAAGAGAATAAGAAAGCTGCAAGAAGAATGTGAATAAGGAGGAGCTGAGCAAAGAAGAAGGAGGAGTTGAGCAAAGAAGAAGAAGGGGCTGAGCAGAGATGATGCAGGTCTGATATAAGAGTTGATGAACAACAGAGAAGAAGGTACAAAACAGAGTTGATATCCAAGGTAAATCAGCAAGTGTTTTTTTCTTTTTCTTTTGAAAGAGTAAGGAATTTGGAGCTTCCCTATCAAGTTGTAGCTTGATATATGTCAGTTGTAGCTGACTGAGGTAGGAGCCTCCTGTAGGTTGGTGCCTACAGAAAATAGATGGGAGTTGGTGCTTCCACATCAAGTTGTAGCTTGATAAAATGTCAGTTGTAGCTGACTGAGGTTGGAGCCTCCTGTAGGTTGGTGCCTGCAGAAAATTGATGGGAGTTGGAGCTTCCTTGCAAGTTGTAGCTTGCAGAATTGAGGTAGGAGCCTCCTGTAGTTTGGTGCCTATAGAAAATCAGTGGTGAGAGGGAGTTGGAGCTTGCCTTTGCATCACAACAATAATAAGATGTGGTTTTTTCCCTTTATGGGTTTCCACTTATATTTGGTGTCTCTGTGCATGATGTCTATGTGTTGATGTGGTTTATCTAATCTGCTTAAAACTTGCCGCTAACATATTAAGACTCGTTGTTACATTATCTAATTTGCTTATTAATTGGCCGCCATAAATAAAGATTGCTCACACATTATGTTGATCATGAAATGAAGGTGTTAATAAATTAAAATAAGTTTTAAAGGAAAAATTTTTAAAAGTCCATGAATGTGTTAAACTGATTCACCCCCCCCCCCCCTCTCAGTTTAAATAAGAGTTCAACACTGCTCACCTCCGTCAAGTATTTGAACGATGTCGTTTCTACAAGATTAGGTTGAATCCGAACAAGTGTGTTTTCGTGGTCACATCTGGTCGGTTATTGGGATTCATAGTGTCTAGGGAAGGGATTAGGGTAGATCCTTTCAAGGTTGAGGCAATACTTCAGTTGTCTCCCCCGTCGTCTATTCATCAACTTCAAAGTCTACAAGGAAAAGCTAATTTTCTTCAGAGATTTATCATAAATTATGCAGAAGTTACCAAAGGATTTATGAGATTATTGAACAAGGGAGTTCCATTCTTTTGGGATGACTTCGCTCAGCGTTCATTCGATGCTTTGAAAAAAGCATTGACCTCTGCTCCTTTATTGATTCCACCTGATTATAGCAGGGATTTCCTTTTGTATCTTGCAGCACCAGAATCTACCATTGGTATGGTTCTGGTTCACGAAGACGATGCTCTTGCAGAGCATGTTATATACTATCTTAGTCGAGGCTTGGTAGGACCTGAACTCTGGTATACTCTAATAGAGAAGCTAGCTTTAGCAGCTCTTCATGCTGTACAGTGACTCAGACATTATATTCTTCTATGAAAAACTTATGTTTTGGCAGTAGCCAATCCATTTCAATTTGTTCTTAGTAGGCGAGTGATTGGGGGCAAATACAATAGATGGATTGTGATTTTGCAGGAATTTGATCTTGAGTTTATGTCTGCCAAGTCCAAGAAATCATTAGTTTTCGCGGAATTAATTTCCGAGTTGCCCTGTGGAGAAGAGATAGTTTATGATGAATCCTTCCCGGATGAACATTTGTTTCTCATCTCTGCACAAGATCCTTGGTATGGAGATATCATTGTGTATCTTCAGACTGCAGAGTTTCCCTCTACTTTTTCGAAAGATGAGCGCCGTAAGTTGCGTCACTTGGCTAAAAATTACGTAATTATTGGTGATGCTTTATACCGTCGAGGGGTTGATTCAATCCTGAGACGTTGCTTAACTCTTGAAGAAGCTGAGGCTGTGTTGAATGACTACCACACAGGAGCTTGTGGTGGTCATTTATCTGGGCTTGCTACAGCCCAAAAAATCTTCTGTGTTGGGTACTTTTGGCCTTCGATTTTCAAAGATTGTGTGGATTCGGTCAAAAAGTGTCATCCGTGTCAAGTCTATACTCGAAAAATGCACGCTCATCCAGCGCCACTTTTTCCAGTCATTACTATCGGTCCCTTTACAAAGTGGGGTATTGATTATACTACTTGTAACTCGCCTTTGGCTAAAGGTCACAAGTACATTATTGTAGCAATAGACTACTTTACGAAGTGGGTTGAGGCTATGCCTACTTTTGGGAATGATGGTGAGACAGCAGCTCTTTTTCTTTTCAACCAGGTTATTGCTCATTTTGGTATTCCTAGAGAGATTGTCACTGATCATGGTAGTCATTTTCAGAATAGCATGATGGCTGATTTGGCTCTAAAATTAGGTTTCCGGTAGGAGCATTCATCTCCTTATTATCCTCAGGCCAATGGGCAAGTGGAAGCCATGAACAAATCCTTGAAGACCATTCTTCAAAGGATGATTGATAAAGCTTGATCCAACTAGAATATCATGTTGTATCCTGCACTTTGGGCATACCAGACGTCAGTGAAAACTGCAACTGGCATTACTCCGTTTCAACTAGTTTACGGGCTGGAATCCATATTTCCTATTGAGTGTGAGATTCCTTCTCTAAATTTAGTTGTTGAACTTCTTCCTGGCACTTCTAGTCTCGAAGAACGTCTCCTTCATCTGGAACATCTTGATGAGCAACGTCGGGATGCTGCTACAATGAATGAGGTGCATAAGAAACGAGTCAAAGTTCAGTACGATAAGGCGGTCAAACCGAGGGTTTTCTCAGAAGGTGACCTCGTTTTGGTCTACGCCCAAGAGAAAGATGCCCTGGGGGTAGGAAAGTTTAAGTCTATGTGGTATGGCCCCTTCATCGTTAAAATGGTCCTTAAAAAAGGAGCATATGCCTTGGGTGATTTTGAAGGAAATGAGTTGTCGGAGCTTAGAAATGGGCTCTATTTGAAAAAGTATTATGCCTAGGCTTCGTCCTCACATTTTGCTTTTGTATATAGTTAGTTTTGTTTTGTACATATCTGGTCTTTTGGTCTTTGATGTGATGGTGATGTTTTTGATCTGCTTTGGCAGGTTGTGTCGAATGACATGAGTCATTATGGTTTCGCCGATGGTGCTAGTAGACACACCCGGAACTTGGCTTCCGCGGCTTGGGTGCTTCATCATCCATCCGGTCAGTTGTTAGTATTAAGAGGAGTCTGCATTGGTCCTGCTTCCAATAATTTAGCGGAGTACACTGCATTTATTCATCTACTTTCGGAGGCAATATCTTTGGGTGTTGATTCGTTAGTAGTTTTCTTGGACTCCCAGCTGGTGGTGTCGCAGTTGAACAATACTTATCGGGTTCAAGATCCATTTTTACTCCGATTGTTTTTGAGGGTACATTTGTTAAAAATATCATTTCAGTTTTTAACATTCATTCATATTCCTCGAGCAGACAATTGGATGGCAGACTCATTAGCTAATCAAGCAATTGATTGGCATATTAATCATTCCATACATTAAAATTTAATCATCAAAAACATCATGCATTGTTTACACATTTGTCACATCACATCATAAATCGTTGTATATATATATCATCACAGTGTTAAAAAACTATACGAAATTTGGATCCATAAGTCATACAAAATTAGGGCTTATGCCCGATCATGTTCAGTATCAAAAATATACAGTCATTTGGTAATCATATCTATCTATTCCTGTGGTCCCTGCCCAATGTTTGTGTTCCTATAGAACACAATCGCAGTAGCAACATGGCAGAATAGTCGCACCCAGTCACGTGGTAACCCCACTACCCATCTCTGGACGGCCTCAGGTATATCTTCCACTGCAGCCATAAGCACTTGGCAAGTTAAACTCTCCAAGTTCCTCTGAACGGCATGGAGGGTCCTGCCTGGATCTTTAGCATCTATCTCGCCTCTACGGCGCTTATGCCATGGGTAGCCCTCAGGACGGACTGGTCCAATATCTGTATCATGGTCATCATAATATTTTAAGTCATTTTGAATCCAATAAAAAAAAAATTGTTTTTCACATTTTTTTACATATATTGAATTTTTTTTTTTTTAAAATCACATAATTAAAAAAAAAAAATTGCAATCTCACCGATTGCGCCCCATGTCACGCCAGGTGGAAGGACGAGGTCTGGATCACAGCGGAAATCCATCCCAGCATAGGGGTACTCTTCCACTTCTATGACTTGTTCCACCCACCATTGGAAGAACTCGTCATCCCAAGTGGTTCGGGGAACTTCACTTCCCCCCAGTCTCTTCATCAAATCAACCCATTGGGAAATTCTTGGGTCTCTTGGGCTGTTGATTAAGGAGATCACTTTGGATTGAAGCCCAGGAATCTTCTCAAAGAAGAATGTCATCAAAATGGTTCCATACCCGAAATGCTTTGTTTTCTCTTTCCATATTGAGGTCAGTTGTTGCTTCATGTTCATTAGCAGAGCTATGCACCAATCATATAGGTGAACTAAGAATTCTATTGTTATGCTCATCTGTGTCTTGGATGCCTAATGCAAGGAAGCAGATCCTGCTACCCTGTCGATGGTAAACAAGAGAATCTTCATGTGCAGATCTCTCAAATATTTTATAGCAATCTGAGTCCCTACTTTCTTGGACCCCTCTACACAGTAGACGTGGACATAGTCATCCACTGTAAGCCCTCCCAAAGGCTTACCGTGAAAATCTACTGGGTCTCCCCTCCGGGAGAGTCTAGTAATGAAGTAGATGTCTTATACCTCTATGTGTATCGACATTTGATATATTATGAAGCAATCTTCCTCCGGTTCCCAATAATTTACAAGCATTTCGAGCAACTGGACATTACTCTTCATATTTTGCATTTTGAAAAAATTGACCAATACACAATTTCGGAGGACATTGAGCGACTGTTGATCTTGCATTACTTCATTATTAATTGCACTATGCTCACGTTCCCTCCAAGATATGGTCATCCTGAAAAAATTCACTCATTTTTCCATTAGAAACACTTTTTTTTTTTTTTTACATTTCGGGTTGTGCATACGCGACTTACCCTGTACACAGTCGCGTATATATGCGGCTTGGTCCATACAAACCTGCGTATGCGCAGAGCTGTAATTTAAAACAAATATTTCTACGGTGAAATTTCAAAATTTTAACTCTATTAATGGATAAAATTAATGATAATCAAGGATTAAGAGCTTACCTAACTGATTCGGCGAAGTTTGACAGCTGATTGCTCCTTTTTTGACGAAAGAGGCTTTTTCTCCAGAGCTCTTTTTCTCAAATCAACAAGTAAAAATGAACCAAATATGAGGTAACATGTGTATTTATGCCCAGAAATTGAAAATTTTTGCAAAAAAAATTTATTCCTATTTTTTCAATCTATCTTAAGCTGCATAACCCGGATGCTTGTAAGTGTCAAGATTGGTATAGGTTCAGGTACATTTTGATGAAGTTGAGATTTTTCTAGTTTTTAATCCATGACTGTTGACCTGTCATGGCAGGTATATGATCTTCACTGGCATATAGGTTAGGAAATCCACTTTCCGTTGCATTTTTCATACTAGCCTACATTCTGATCACTTGCCATAGGGTCGATCCCATCAGGTCATGAGTATTTCACCCATTTCACTCGCTGATTATTTAATCATGACTTGGTGGTAGAGCCTTCCTTTACATGGGCTTCCTAGTTAGTTACTCGCTAGCACTTGTTGCCCATGCTGCGTTTCATGTAGGCTCGGGAGTCCTCTTTAGTCCCGCCATGACTTATGTGTTGAAGCCTAATTCTTCTTCTTCTTCACTATAATTTTTCTGGAAATTACCCTAGAGGCTCCCTGGTGTCGTTGAGTTGTATTACTGCATTGCATATTGGCTACTTTTTTATCCTGGCCTTCAACCGGCTTCATTTGGACTCGATGTTTAAGCCATCTTTTGACCTTGAATTTCTGTACAAGTTAACCATTGCATGCACTTAGCTATCACGACTTGACACCCTTTTTACCCATGGATGGAACATTCCTTTGAGTATCTCTTACCAGTTTCCGCCACTTTGCATTGAGCATAGGATCGTTCCTATCCCAGGAACTAGTGCATCTGTTTCTTGATACTCGTTCTATCCATTGTACCATAGCATTATTTTATTCTTTTTCAGGCTTATTATATGAAAAAGACAAAAAAATAAAATGTGAATAAAAGAGCGGGAACGGGATATTACTTCATAATTTGACGACAGTACAGTATCAGTTTGTCACCCTTGAACAAAGCACATACAGTTATATATTTCCTTCATTTGGGATGGTTTTAGTTTTGACCTAGGTTCAGCCTTATCCTTGTTTCACTGGTCAGTCCTCCCCCAGTTGGTTATCTCTTCCAATCATATGGAGAGTTTGTTTTTGCCTCCTGCATAACAAACTTATACAGTGTCATTTTTTACTGCCATGGTCATCACGAGTCGTGCTTTTGTTCGAGGGAAGTTTAACCTGAGTCGGCCATTCTGCGGTGTCTCTTGACTCATTATTCAGTCGGCCTTCCCGGTCTTGTCAGTATCTTGTTCTATCACATCAGATGTTTTGGTCCTCTGCTTGTGCTGGTTTGAGAAGGTCTCCATTGACTTCTTGCTGGCGGGTTTGTCTCTTATCGACTACGACACATTGCTCTGAGAGAAAACCTAGAGCTGCACCCTGGCCCTATTTCCATCATTGATAGGTGACCTTGTGCTCAGCATTTGATCATCATTATGGGTCTTTGACTGAGTGGTTTCCCCTGTGTTCGACGTCAGCATACATTATCACACTTTGGATTCGTGCAGTACCTTGATTTCCATTTGACCCTATCGGTGGATATCTCGCCTCTGTGTCAGCTTTCATTATTGGTTGGTTCAGAGGGTTTCTTCTGTGCGCTAGCTTCATCTTGTGCATGTTGGAAACATACTTCAGTTTGGTTCTGTCACTCTGCTTCATCCGATTCCTTCCAAATATTGGCCTGTGGGTTACACTCGCGCTGGACTGATGTGGGATACCTTAATGCCTTCCTTCCAGCAGATCTTTTCCCATCGACTCCGACTCATTGCTCTGGGAATAAGGTCTAGAGTATTTTTGTCAGTACCTTAGGGTTTGCAGTCATCAGTGGCAGACTCTTCACTATCGATAGTGGGGATTCATCATTGCCTCCTGATTGGTAGATTCTTCCAAGTGTTCGACTTCAACTCATTTATTTGCACTTGTTAGATTGTACTGGGGCACCTTGACACTCATTTTCATTATTGGTGGATTGTCTCGCGTTTGTTAACAGTATACATCATTGACCAGTAATCAAACGATTTCTCACATGGTCGACTTCAGCTCATTTATTCCCATTGTGTAGAATTGTGCCATAGTGATCGGTGAAGACCTCGGGTTGCATCATCATCTTTCGGTTCACTTTTGACAGTCCTTTCAGTTTCTTCCAATGATGCCGTCCACCCTTATATGTTGCAGTGTCAGTACAGCAGCATCTTATATGTTGGCTCCTGAGTTGCGTGATTGTACCATGTGTTCCACCCCTTATGATTTGGTACCTGGAGATTCAGTTACCTTTGTGATCAGACATCCATTTTCAGCATTATTGATCAGTTTTCTATATGTGATACTTGGACATTGATTCCGACTTGTACTTCCGGGCCATGCTTAGATGATTCATTTTGTACTTTCAGTTCAGCTATACTTGTATACATTCTAGATCTATTATGTACTTTCTATATGGATATATTTTTGACTGAGCATGGTTATGCACGCCTCAGACATGATCCGACTCTCTCTTTTCTTTAATTGGTTTTTGGCAGGCTAAAATCTGGTGAAGTCCTCTCTTGTCCTTGCGAAGTTCTTTCTATGCACATAATATATTTCGGCCATCATGTACCCCTTCTAACCTCATATATTAGGGGGCATATGTTGTAGCATCATTTTTCACCCTCATGTGATTCATGATTGGCTCTTTGGCCTTGGGCACCCATTCCCACAGACTTGAATAAAAGTTCATAAAAACAGTGTTTCAAATCCCATACGCGGGTATGCCCAGACTTGTCCGCGTGTATACGCGAGTCGAGAGATACTTTTCCACATATTCCATTAAAATCATTAAAAATATATATAAAAATCCCTATTTTTGAGGCTGGGTTGATGGTTATTCCAGTAATTAGACCACCCCAGCCCATGGCCAACTGTTTCCAACTGTTTCCATTATACTCTGTTGGAGCCCAATTCAAGTCTGATTTCCCGTGCCTCCTACACTTCCCAGTTTATTACAGGAAACCCTTGTTTCCTGGAGATGTTCATCATTTTATATGTCATCTTGTGTGCACAAGTCTTGGAAGAATCTTAGCGAGGCAAGGGCGGGACGGATCTGGACGACGGTCTGTTCGAAGATCGTGGAAGGATTCAGGTGATCTCTCCACCTTTCTATTATTGTACATGATGTTTGTAATGAAGAAGAACCATCTTGTTCCTGAATTCACGTGTTAATATCTGCTTGTATATGTGGAACGATTGTTAATTAAACACTTATTATTGTTTATATGATGTTTCACATGGATTGCACTAACATTTAGGAAAGATATACGTTGTACAACTAGATTTTTGTGCACGTTTCTTCTTGATTTTCAGGTTGAAGAGGAAGAAGGGTTGCTGGGGGTTTGGACCCCGCGGGATCTAAATCAAACGTAGGATCTACGGGTGAGTTCTACAATCTATCATATCTAGTTTTTAGCATACAAGTTTGGTTTTGTGAGTCCTTCTTGAATAGCATGCCCTGATTTGTGGAGGTTTCTGACCCAACGACCTCTAGGGAGTTATTTCCCGAAACAATGGCCATGGTGGTCTCTCTGACATCCCAAGCTATCTCAGAAGGGATGTCGTTTTCCAGATGGAATCCTAAATTCTTTTCAATCTGAGCCCATTCTCTATGTTCTTTTGTCTGGTATCTTCTTTCTTGCAATCCCAATAGTGAAGCGGGGTTGAACTTGTGTCCAAGCCTATTGGTTCCCAATATATATATTATCCTTTTGTATATTGGTTTTATATCCAAAAAATTCCCCAACCACTTTGGTGAGTGATATTCCTTCATCCTCCAGTTGAGTGGCAAGGTATGTCACCTTCTTTATTAGGATTGTGGGCTCTCATTTCCTAATAATATAAATTTTTCTTCAAAATGTAGTATTACCTGTTCTTGTTTCTCTGTATAGTATCCTACCTTCTTGGGATATTCAACTATGAGCCCATGGTTACTAGCGATGAGTCAAGGGCCTCTTAATTTTTCCCTGGTCCACAGGGGTTCATCTACATCTCTATCCATGACTCTTTTGATCTCTTTAGCTTTGGCCTCTTCATGGGTCATATAGGAAGACATGGTCATAAATTACACATATTATAGTCATTATTTGGCGTCCCATATATTCATGTCAGTTAGTATTAAATTGTGCATGTAAAACTCAACCATTTTAGCCCTATCTTAAATGTTTCTCATATGACATAAATCAATGATTTTTTTGTGGTCTTGAATAGGAAGACAGCCATGTTGGGCCAATGTCCCAATATGGAATTCACACCATTGGTTGTTGAGGAATAGGGAGTAGGTTCTTTATGGATATATACAGTGCATGGATTCCATGGAAAAACTAACCATGGTGGAAAGTTGTTCCTCATTCTCCTGTAGTTGGGCCTTTAGTTTTTTGTTTTCATTCTACATGTGGTCCCTTAAATTGGATTCTTTGCTTCGAAGGTCAACCATTTCT
Source organism: Pinus albicaulis (assembly GCA_034641835.2). NCBI lineage: Eukaryota > Viridiplantae > Streptophyta > Pinopsida > Pinales > Pinaceae > Pinus > Pinus albicaulis. The sequence goes on along the minus strand of CM076571.1, from coordinate 581,045,159 downwards.
TCCCCCATATTTTTCATTCTCTCCTCCGTGATACCCACTTTTTCAACTCTTTTTGATTTTTCAATTTTCATCCACCCATGGGTCCTACTCCTCTCATTTTCTAGTTCAAAGAAAAGTTGGATTGTAAAATGAGTAGGGAGTGTCTTGCTTGCCTCAATCCATGAATAATAGTATTCAAGGTTTTGTTTGGGCTCTGACTCCTGCAAGTCAGGATTTTTTTCCGGTAGCCCCATAGTCCCTTCCTATATTTATTCTTTATTTTCTTCTAGCAACACAATAGCTTCATGTAACACCTCTATTTATCCTTGTATCTCTTTTGTCCCTTCTTGTGGCTCTTCACACCCTTCATGCATCCTTTTTGTGCCTTTATGTAGCTCTGCAGATCCTTCATGTAGCTTTATGGTTTGTTTAGATATATCGGTCCCCTTGGTACTCGGCCTCTTTTGTGGGGCTTGTGGTTGTTTTTATTTAATTTTTATGGAGGTTATTTCCTTTGATTGATTCTTGTCTTTTTTAAATTCCTCCTCCTAATGTTTTTTCAATCCTTCAATAGTGATGGGAGTTGGAGAAGGTGTCTGAGGTTTCCCCTACCTTATTCTATTGCTTTTGAGGACATGCCTTGGTCTCCTTCCTTTTGGTTTAGCTAGGGTATTGTTGAGGCCTCAGAATTCCATTGCCCCAACATGGGGGAAAACCACCTGGTCCAGACCTTAAAGAATCTCTTTTTCCGTTTGGTGTGGTGGATCCGACTGGGGATAGTGGGACTAGTTTCCCAATAAGGATGATTTTGGGTGTGTTTTGGTTATATAACATGCAATGGAAAATTATTCTAGTCTATCAAATGCATCTATATAACACTGTTTATTCTACTATATACCCTGGGTGATTCTTCCTTTATGCTATCTAAAGAGATATCTTCCAACTATTAGTAATATAGATTATTTAGCAGTTGAAAGAGATGAAAATTATCTAAAGATGATTCTTATAACAAAATAGTTTGATTAGAAGAATTGTGAAAAGTTTATCGCATTCATTTCTGTGATTATATATCTAATAAGAAATCATAGACAAATATTAGTAAAAAAGTGCATTTAACATTCATCTATAATGATGTTTCAAATATGTAATGCAATAAAAATATGGCTGTCAATCTAGAAAGTAAAACTTAATACAAGTGAATAGAATTACCATATGTACGAAGTCCTACTCATGTAAACTCACAGTAGATTTCTGATCCTCTTCACTTTAAAGAAATTTAAAGAGTACAATGGTGCAACATCAGTTAACTAGCTTCAAATGTCAAAAGATAAAAGAATGTGTTCCTTCACTTCATCAAAGCATTCACAAACTTACAAAAGTGCATTCTTTGCGAATGTTTTTGATAAATTTATGGAACCTTCTCTAAATGCACAAGAGGAGTTTAAATACTAAAGTAACTATTTTCAAAAATAGATTATTACATAGAAATAGAGTAGGTTTCAAACAACCATCCTCGTAGGACAAAATTTAACTACAATATACGAAAATAAAGTAATGATATAACTATGAATTCTGATCTTTCATTTGGATTTGATCTCGAAGTTGAAAAATATCTAGCATGGGTTTGAGCTAAGCTGACTGTTAAATCCTTGATCTAACCTATCCTTTGAATACCGCATTTGAGAGTGTTGGCTACGATATTTTTGTTGAATTTGTTAAAGACTGCAGGGTCTGGTACTGATGATAAGGTTAGATCAGAAAGTTCCAATAATTTTCTTGATCAAATTTATTTACTTTTTTAATCATTACTTCTTGTATTTCCACCTTTTCTTCCATTGTGTTTCCAACTGCTTGATTTCTGAGAGCACTTAAGACGTTCACTCTTTGATAAGTTCTGATTTCAAAAGTTGTTCACATATAGAATCAGTAATTTCCTTTGTTAACTTTGATGCTTTCACTGTTTCTTTCTCTGCTTTCTTTATCTGTGCTTCCCAATCCTTAAATAAGATCTCCTTGTGGAATCTATCTACCTGCGGTAGATCATCTTCCTATCCTGAGTCTGATGCTTGCCATTGAATGTGTTCATCGATTTTCTTCTCAACATTCTCATACTCAAGTTTTTGGATAGCCACTTGTTGGATCAGTATTTCACTTGAGTCACAATAAGAGCTAGTGATAGAAGCTTGTTGGAAAAATACTTCTTGTTGTTGCTTTAGCTTAGCATTCACATCCAATGCTTCCCTTATGAATTTCTCTAGTTGTGGCTAGCTTTGTAATATGTTCATTGTTGTTTCCAATTCTGTTTTCTTCCCAGTGAGTTGTACCTAATGCTGCAATTTTAGACTTTCAAAATCCTTTTGAAATTGGGACATATTCAATTCCATTTTCTCGTTGCAGTTAGACTTTTCTTGTTCTAACAGTCTCTCTAAATCTTGTATTTTATCTTCTTTTTACTTCAGTAACATTTTAACTTCAGTGGCCTTATCAATAGTGGTAGTAGCATATGCCCCTGCAAACTGTGATAGTTTGGTTAAATGTTTAGTAGGATCAGCTAGAGGATCTTTCCATAAAACGTCTATTGATTCATTTGTAAGACTTGAGACTGTATCATCAATTCTTCTCCTTTTTCTTCTCTTTAATACAACCTTATGACTAGGACTATAGAAGAAATCTAGAAAATGGATTTCCTCAACTTGTAATGCTATATTATCTATAGGATAAGCCGGAATGATCTCTTGATCATGAGTTTCAAGAACTTGTTATAGTGGAGTAACAATTTCCACTAACTTCTGAGAATGTTCTGACATATGAAAACTAGTAGATTGATCAGTATTAGGATTTGTTTGAGCATTTTTTATTTGTTTAGAAAACTTATCCCATTCACTCTTCAAATCCTTTGGCTGAGATTTTTCAGACTGATCAGGTGTATCTTTATTGTGCTAAACTTCTTGGGAAGATGATTTTGTTCCATTACTTCTTCCTTTCTCTTGCATCTCAATCTCTTTGATTACTTGATCAATTACCTTTTTGAATTTTCATTTCTATTTTCGGATTCATTTTCACAATGATCCAAATTCTGAGATTGATGGTCTGCTTGCCCTGACTCATCTTCAGACATGTCTTTAACTTCATTATCCAAGCTAATACTTGTATTTGTTCTGTTGACATCTTCAATAGTCAATAAATCGAGAGGAATATTTTCCAGTCTCTTGCTTTTGTATGCTTGGAAAGCTTCCAAGTCATCTTGATTGAGTTGACTGGATGAAAACTTTAGTACATCTGAAAAATTTTCAATACCTTAAAAGAAATCATCAAATCTATCTATCTCTTTCACAAAAGGTTTTACTTTGAGTTCTGTGATGTAATTTTTAATCACATCATTGGGGTCATATGGCCGCTTTGGAATTACAATCAAATTCAATAAATTAACATTTGAAACTTCCTTGTAGGGATGACCAATATCAAAAAGTGCAAAAGTGCCACACTGTAAAGAAAATGAGGCCAAACGACCTTCTTAGCACCTTTAAGTTGTTTTTAAATACCATTTACAACAAGCTGGTAGGAAATCTCTCTAGCAAGTAACTTGTCAAGAACGTAACAGGGCAGGACATGAGGAGAATAATAACTCCCAAATACTCTGACATAGGTGAAATTTTCTTCTGCAAACCATCTAGAAACGAGCAAAATATATATATTAGCTTCCTTGGAAATCCTAGGGGCTTTCTCATTGAATATAATCTGGTGCATAGGTAACATGACTCTATGGAAAATTTTGTAAAAAAGTAGATGAAAATATGATTCCCAAAGGGCTCTATGGCAAATGTGAATTGGATTAGGGTCTTAGGTTGTCCATTTCGATCCCATGGTAGGAAAACTTGAAGAAAAGAAAATTGTGTCCATGATATAAGCACGCATGTAAAAAGGGGGTATTTCTCTAGATGAAACACTTCTTTTACCCCTATATTCCATGATGTTTCTGGCTAAATTATTAGATAGTATATTTTCCCAATTCAGAATTAAGGAAATGATGATTGCGTCAGTTAATGGGACCCAATCTACAGAGAACCTAGTGGTTTACTCAATTAATATTACTCTTTCATCATAGGTAGATCCTTTGATCCAATAGGCAATTTAAACTCCTAGTAGGGTTACCTTTTACCCAACAATGATTCATTGTCCCATCCAATCTTTCTTACAATTTCCAAAAATGAATTCCAACTTTATACAATTGATCTTTTTTGAAACTTGTTTTTCTTTTTGTATTGTGTTTTCATTTACTTAAAAGCCACTAGCTTGGCTTGGTAACCAAATAATGACAATGCCATTCACTAGTTGTAATTAAATTGATCAAGTTGGCTCTTGATGAGACCCCTTGTCCTCTTGATATAATCTCAAGTCATTACCCTGTTTTGGTAGGCAGTATTGGTAATGTCAGTTCAACTATTTCCCTATGAACATGGTAAACAAGCTTGTGATGAGAATTATTATCTTTTAAGTTTTCCTTGTATAATTTTTTTTCGAATTTCTTTCAAAAATTGATAAGTTTTCCCAGATGGGGTGAATCATTGGTCCTTTTGAGGATTCTGGATGATAATTTTTTTAGTTTTAGATTGCTTCTCTATAAAAGTGTCTTTACTATGTTAAAATTATTTTCTTGTCTGATAATAGAATAACCATGCTTTATAAATATTAGAGTTCATCAGGGAATAAATAACTTCAGTGAAATTGCATCTTTCAGTGAAAATAGAATCTTTTTTATATTCAAATATTTTGATTGTTTCCTTAACATTTCTTATTTCTATAAGCGATAAATCAAAAATATCATCTGAGATTTTTGTTTGAAAAGCCAAAAATCAATACTATGCAACTTTTTATTTTCCTAAGAAAAATAAAAAGATAATAGTATACAGGAATAGAAGGGGTTACCTCCTATGAAAAGTATTTCTTTAAAATTTGCCCATCAACAGGAAAAGAATCTCTTTTGCCTGATAGATCTTGGAATAAAATTGTTGATGGGCCTATTTCCTAAATTATTTGAAATGGACCTAGCCAGAGTTTTTGAAATTTAGTGTGTTTACCTTTTTCCTCATGCGTTTTGTCCCATTTTAATACCAGATCACCAATTTGAAAGTTTTTTGGAGTAACAGAAGTTGAATCAAATAAAGCTTTTACTATCTGTTGATGATGTGCATGAACATCTTTAGCTATTTATCTTTCTTCTTCAAGTTTAGGAATTTTAAATTGTCTAACTTGTAAGGAGGAAGAAGGAGATTCATCAACAAATTGAACTAAGGCAAGAGAAGGAACAACTACATTGGTAGGAAGAATGTCTTCTTTTCCATAATCAAGATTGAATGGAGAAGTGCCAATGGAAGCTTTCTGAGTTATTCGGTATGCCCAAAGAGCAAATATTAATGAATTATGCCAACTTCATTGGTTTTGATCAACAGTTTGTTTGATGATTCTAATAAGGTTTTTTTGTGGATTCTGCTAAACCATTTCCTTGTGGATAATAATTTGTAGAATACTTAAGTTTAAAGCCTCTTTTGATTGCAAATTCTATCATGGTAGTTCCTAAGAAATAAGATGCATTATCAAACATTCAAGCAATAGGTAAACCAAACCTAGTTATGATATATTGGTCAATGAAATCGATAATATTCTCTGAGTTGGCTACTTTCAATGGAATTTCTTCCACCCATTTAGTAAAATAATCTATAGCTGTGAGAATATATTTATGTTGTTTGGAATATTTAGGAACGATCTCACCGATTATATCTAATCCCCATTGTTCAAATGGTTGTTCGATATTAAATGGATATAATGGGAAGGCTACTTTCCTTTTGTCTTCCAGATGCACTTTGACAAACATTTCATTTTCTTGCATATTCATGAGCATATTTGAAAAGTGTAGGCCAATAGTAATCTGCATGCAAGATTTTGTGTGTTGTTGTATTTACTCCAAAATGTCCTCCATCTGGTCCATCATGGAGTTCCTCCAAGACTTTCTTTGCTTCAGTTTTCTCTAAGCATCTTAATAGCATAGAATCAAAGTTTCTTCTAAACAATAATCATTGATTAATTCATATTGTTTGGCCTTTAATCTCCAAGAACATTTTGTTTTATAACTGATTTGGGTTGGGGAATATCCATTTTTCAAATAAAATATGAGATCAGAGTATTGAGATTACACATCATTGAGGCTTACCTCTGATATTTTCACATTGTTACCTAAATCTTCATCCGATGATAAATGGAATGCTCATGTTAACATTATGCAAAACCCTTGACCTGTAATAATTTTAGAGGGTCTAATTTCTACATCATATTCTTGTAAAGCGGTAACCCAGTTAACCCTTTTCTCTCCTAATTCTCTTTGCATTAATAGTTATCTCACTGCAAAGAATGGAACTATTAATTTGGTGTGATTTTTTAGGAGAAATGGTCTGAAATTCTTTATAGCCTTAAAGACAGCAAATGCTTGCTTCTCAATAGATGAATAATTTAGTTCTGCACCTTGCAAATTGGAACTGAAAAATGATATTGGTGCTTCAATTTGTTGGTCATTAAGATCTGTTAAAACAACAGCTTATGATGTATCTCATGAAAAAACATATAAATTAAAAGGATTAAGAAAATTAGGGGTAGTAAGAATGGAGCATTGATAATGGATTGTTTGATCAAATCAAATGCTTCTCTTTCATTATGTCCCCGTTTAAAGACTGGATTTTTCTTAATCATGTTTTGTAATGGTAAAACTATTTTTGAAAATTCAGGGACAAACCTTTTTACAGAATCTATTTTCCCAAGGAATTACTGCATAGCTTTCTTGTTATGAGGAAAATGAATTATTTTAATCTCTTCAATTCTTTCAGGATCAATACAGATACCTTTCTTTGACACAATGAATCCTAAAAGCTTTCCTTCATCTAAATAAAAAAATGAATTATTTGGGTTTAATGAAATCCCATACCTTTTACATCGCTCGAAGACTTGCTTTAGGTCATTCATGTGATTGGTTGTTTGTTTAGAAAAGACTGTAATGTCATCTAAATAAATAACCACTGATTTATTGATGATCCCTCTAAAATTTGTGTCCATGGGTCTTTGAAAAGTGGCACCTGCACTAATTAATCCAAATGGCATCTTTTGATAGGCGTAAGTTCCCCACTTAGTCCTGAGTGTAGTATTTAATCTGTCATCTAGATGTACGAGAATTTGGTTATATCCCGAGAATCCATCTAGAGAAGACATAAGTTCAAAACCAACTACTGTTTGCAATACTTGTTCCATTATTGGTAATGGAAAGTTGTCCTTTTGAAATGCTTTGTTTAAATTCCTAAAATCAATACAAATCCTAATATCACCATTTTTCTTCCTGGCGAGAACCAAATTTGAAACCCATTTAGAATGTCTAATTGGAAAGATGATCTTTTATTTAAGGAGTTTATTCAGTTCTGTTTTGATTTTATTTTCAAGAATCGGGTGCATCTTCCTCAAATTTTTTTGTATAGGTTTCTCATTTGAAATCATAGGAATTGTGTGTTGAATCAAATAAGTGTCATATGTTTTAAGATCAGTGTAATCCCAAGAAAAAACACTTTTTTACATTCTTGATAATTTGATAAATAATAATCTTTCTTTGGAAGATAGACCAAGACCTAAATTGACATTTTCATGTTTATCGTTAGTAGTTCCAAGATTAACTAACTCAAATCTTAAGGTATAAATTTGAGTTTTAGAGTTAGTAATTCTTTTAAACTTATATTTTAGATCATAGAGGTATTCTAACCTGACAACTGACTTAGGAATTATATTTTCATATTGCTCTTCCTTTATCTGAGTGTCATGTACATTTTCATCCAAAATTTGACTATCATAAGATCCTTCAGATGTAAGGAAATCTATGATATCTGCATCATTATTAAATACTCTCCAATTGGTAATATTGTCAGGAACATATGGTCTAAAAATTAATTCAATGGAAAATATATCAGGACTAAACTCTTGAGATGGAATTAACTTCGATGCTACATTAGCTAGTAGATCTCCATTAGCATTTTGTATTCTAGGCACGGAAGAAATATTGAAGGCTAAGAAATTAATGGTCAATTCTTGGACTAATGATTGGTAATGTTTTAAATATCTAGAATTACAATGAATTTTATTTCTTACCTGTCTAACAATGATTTATGAATCTCCTAGAACTTTCAGACATTTTATGTTAAGATCAATTGCTTTGAACAAAACTTGAACTAATGCTTCATATTCAGCTATATTGTTTGTGCAATAGAATTCAAGTCTATAGGCTAACATGGATTTTTCTCCTTTTGGGCTTATTAAAATATAGCCAGCTCCTGCACCATCTTCAGATTTATAACCGTCAAAATAAAGAGTCCAAAATAAATATTTAACTACTAGTTTATCTAGAAAATTTTTACATCTCGAAATGTTTGTTTGGGAAAAATTCCCAATCTGAGAAATAAATGCATTATCAAAAAAGGTTGATGGTTGAGTGTTGAAATTTTCCAAAAATGATTTTGTCAAGTATTTTCCAATAATATTATTATTTAATGCTATTGGCTTGTTTATTCCTTCAAGATCGGTGACTATATGTTTCATGAACTTTTCACAGTCTACCCAGATTTGATTTGGCTTTCCATTGTATGGTAGCCACATATGTGACTAGTCTGTAAATATGCATGAAGTTTTTTAGACTAGACTCTCCTTAATACTAAACCGTAAAACTTAGGAATATCAGCCACCAATATATTGATTATTTGAGCAACCTTGGGGTTTGATGACAATATGATAGAAACATAAGTTATTCCTCCCACAACCTCTACTTTAGTTCTATCAAGTTTTACTATATGAACATGATAACTTTGAGGCTTTATGTTCAACTTAGCACATACTGGTTTTGGAATTATATTAGAGGAAGCCCCTGAGTCTATTAAACAATTATGGATTTTTTTATTATATATCTCATATTTTAAGAGAAATGGAGTATGAGATATGGATTGATCACATATCATAATCAAATCTGTAGCATCTATTTTAGTTGAAGGAGAAGGTGGTTTACCCATTTCATTAGCAGCTTGAACTACTACTGGAGCAGGTAAGGCTGAAGCATGAACTGCATTCAAATCTCTAATTAATATTTTCAGTTTGTTGCTTTAATTTATTAAGTTCATGAATTAAAATTTTGGCCCTAGTTTTCTTCATATCTTCAACTACATTATACTCAATAGTGTCTGAGACTACCATTGTTTTTTATGTAGGTGGAGTATCTGAAGTAACATGGCTTGTTTTTGTAGCCTTAGAAGTAGACTTTTTACTTACTGTTTTATTTTTAGCAGTCATTGAATTCTTTTGTTTTTTATTTGGCTCCATTGCTTCATTAGTCCATTTGCTCCTTGTACTCATATGTAAAGCTTCTTGTTATTCCTCATTTGGTAGGATGAAATCCCATATTCCATTTAGTTCAACTTCTTCTTCTTCTTCATTTTCTCCTTCCTCTGTTTGTTCTTCATCTGTATCTTGATCAGACTCAGCATTAGATATGATATTCGGTGGTTGATTATTAGAGGACTGATTTTTCTTGAAGGGTCTGAAAGCCTTTTTTGAGCTAGAACTTTCAGCGACTTGTTTCTTGATATCTACGATCTCATTTTTCATAGCCTTTAAAACTTTCTAAAGACCTTCTACATAAAAAGGGTCTTTATATGGCTTATTTTTTGAATCATCTTTGAAGGATACTTTATTTGATTTCCTATATTCTTGGGAATTCTTCTTCTCAAGAGCGATTATGTGTTTCTCCACAGATAAAGGTTCCTTCATGTTCTTTGCGAGTGTAGGAAATTTTGCTCTATCAACAAAAATGGCTATATTGGAAGGAAGAGATGAAATATACCACTCAATTTGAACTTCTACACCAAGAACTGATGTAGCAGGAATTTTATTGAGAAATTTATTAAATCTTCAATTAAAATATTTTATTTTCTCCCCCGATTTGGCCTTTAAAATTGATGAATCATTGATGAGCGTAGGAGTGGTCCTGTCATCCCCAAACTTAGCTAGAAATTGTTCTTTGAACATATTCCAGCTATTTATAGAGTGGGAAAGAAGTGAAAAATACCAGGATCTTGCAGATCCTTTGATAATATATGGAAATAATCTTACAACAGAATCCTCTTCAACTACCTCTTTTAAATTTTTGGCTAACATATGATTATGAATGTGTTCTTTTGCTGGAAGACCATCATCAGGATCAAATTTAGGTAACCATATTTTAGGTGATTTTGGTAGAGAATGAAGAGGAGAGAGAATATTTACGGCCCTTGGATTGTTCCATGGGTGGCCTACCATTGGACCTTGGGTGGATGTGATGGATTGAGTTTGAGTTCAAGAAGAGGTAGGTTGGGTGCTAGAACTAGTTGAAGGAATAATAGTCTGAGTACCGTAACTACTTTAACACTGATTGTTGGAGTGGAAGTTGTGGAAGTGAGTGGAGGTAATGGAGGTGAATGGGATAAGATCTCGTTGGTGATTGACTCTGATTTAGTCCTCTTTATTCTCCTTCTATAACTATTGATGGGAAAATCAAAAGGAAGGATTCCAGTATTTTGACTTTTTGATCTAGTTAATATTCTTCAAGGTTGTAAAGAAGAAGAAGTATTGATCTTAGATGATCGGGAAGTTTCAGGATTTTCAGAAGACATGGATACTCTTTTCTAACTTTTCTATCAAAGACTGAACTTTAGGAGAATTTTGATAAAAATAGGGAGATAGTATGGGTTGATTATCACTAGGAGACTTAGGAGAAGGATGTCCAACTTCAGATTTTAAAGATCTAGATCTGTATAATTTTCTGGAAGTTGATGGGGATCTCGAAGGAGAGAGACTTTTAGATTGACCTTTAGATTGATCAGACCTCCTTCCATTCACAAGGCCCTCCTTCTAGTGCAAAAATGTTGAGGCCTCTAAATTCTGTTGCCACAACATGGGGAAAGACCACCCAGTCCGTACCTTAAAGGAGCTCCTTTTCCGTTTGGTGTGGTGGCTTCGACTGGCGATAATGGGACCAGTTTCCCAATAAGGATGATTTTGGGTGTGTTTTGATTATATAACATGCAATGGAAAATTATTCTAATCTATCACATGAATCTATCTAACACTATTTATTCTACTATATACCTGGCGTGTTTTTTCCTTTATGTGATGTAAAGAGATATCTTCCAACTATTAGTAATATAGATTATTTAACAGTAGAAAGAAATGAAAATTATGTAAAGATGATTCTTCTAACAAAATAGTTTGATTAGAAGAATTTTGAAAAGTATATCACATTCATTTGTGTGATTGTATATCTAATGAGAAATCACAGACAAATATTAGTATAGAAGTGCATTTAACATTCATCTATAATGACGTTTCAAATATATAATGCAATAAAAAGATGATTGTCAATCTAGAAAGTAAAACTTAATACAAGTGAATAGAAGTACCATATGTATGAAGTCCTACTAATGTAAACTGACAGTAGATTTCTGCTCCTCTTCACTTTAAATAAATTTAAAGAGTACAATGGTGCAACATCAATTAAACAGATTCAAATTTCAAAAGATAACATATTGTCTTCCATTAATTCATCAAAGCATTCACAAACTTACAAAAGTGCATTCTTTGCGAATGTTTTTGACAAATTTTTGGAACCTTCTCTAAATACATGAGAGAGGATTAAATACTAAACTGAATATGTTTAAAAACAGATTATTACACAAAAATACAGGTTTCAAACAACCATCCTCATAAGAAAAACTTTAAATACAATCAAGGAAAATAAAGTAACGATATAACTATGAATTCTGATCTTTCATTTGGATTTGATCCCGAAGTTGAAAAATATCTAGCATGGGTTTGAGCTGAGCTGGCTGCGAAATCCTTGATCTGACCTGTCCTTTGAATACCGTATTTGAGAGTGTTGGCTACGATCTTTTTGTTGAATCTTCTAAAGATTGCAGGGTCTGATACTGATTATAAGGTTTGATCATAAAATTCCAATAATTTTCTTGATCAAATTTATTTACTTTTTTAATCATTACTTCCTTTATTTCTGCCTTTTTCTTCCACTGTGTTTCTAGCTGCTTAATTTCTGAGAGAACTTCAGACATACACTCTTAGATAAGTTCTGATTTCAAAATTTGTTCACATACAGATTCAATCATTTCCTTTTTTAACGTTGATGCTTTCATTGTTGCTTTCTCTTCTTTCTTTATTTGTGCTTTCCAACCATTAAATAAGATCTCCTTGTGGAATTCATATACTTGGGGTAGATCAACTTCCTTGCCTGAGTCTGATGCCTTCCATTGAATGTGTTCATTGACTTTCTTCTCAATATTCTCACACTCAAGTTTCTGGATAGCCACTTGTTGGATCAGTATTTCACTTGAGTCATAATAAGAGCTAGTGATAGAAGCTTGTTGGAAAAATACTTCTTTTTGTTGCTTTAGCTTAGCATTCACATCCAATGCTTCCTTTATGAATTTCTCTAGAGGTGGTTGGCTTTGTAATATATTTATTGCTGCTTCCAAATATGTTTGCTTCTTCGTGAGTTGTACCTGATGCTGTAATTTTAGAATTTCAAAATCCTTTTGAAATTGGGACATCTTCAATTCCACTTGCTCATTGGAGTTAGACTTTTCTTGTTCTAACAGTCTCTCTAAATCTTGTATTTTATCTTCTTTCTGCTTCAGTAATATTTTAACTTGGGTGGACTTATCAATAGTGGGAGTAGAATATGCCCCTGCAAACTGTGATAGTTTGGTTAAATGTTCAATAGGATCAGCTAGAGGATCTTTCCATAAAACATCTACTAATTCATTTGTAAGACTTGAGACTGTATCATCAATTCTTCTCCTTTTTCTTCTCTTTAGTACAACCTTATGACTAGGACTGTATAAGACATCCAGCGAAGGGATTTCCTCAACTTGTAACATTATTTGCTTTGTAGGATAAGCCAAAATGATCTATCTATCATGAGTTTCAGGAACTTTTTGTAGTGGAGTACATATTTCCACTAACTTCTGAGAATATTCTGATGTCTAAAAACTGATAGATTGATCAGTATTAGGATTTTTTTGAGGAGTTTTTATTTCTTTAGAAAACTTATCCCATTCACTCTTCAAATCCTTTGGCTGAGATTTTTCATATTGATCAGGTGTACCTTGATTGTGCTGAAATTCTTGGGAAGATGATTATGTTCCATTACTTCTTCCTTTCTCTTGCATCTCAATATCTTTGATTACTTGATCAATTACCTTTTTTGAGTTTTCATTTCTATTTTCGGATTCATTTTTAGAACGATCTAAATTTTGAGATTGATTTTCTGATTGCCCTGACTCATCTTCAGACATGTCTTTAACTTCATTATCCAAGCTAATACTTGGATTTGGTTTGTTGACATCTTCAGTAGTCAATAAATCCAGAGGAATCATTTCCAGTCTCTTGATTCTGTATGCTTGGAAAGCTTCCAAGTCATCTTGATTGAGTTGATTGGATGCAAGCTTTAGTACATCTGAAAAATTTTCAATACCTTGAAATAAATCATCAAATATATCTATCTCTTTCCCAAAACGTTTTACTTTGAGCTCTGTGATGTAATTTTTAATTACATCATTTGGGTCATATGGCCACTTTGGCATTACAGGAAAATTCAATAAATTAACATTTGAAAGTTCCTTGTAGGCATGACCAACATCAAAAAGTTCAAAAGTGCCACATTTTAAAGGAAAATTAGGCAAAACGACCTTCTTAGCATATTCAAGTTGTTTTGAAATACCATTTACAACAAGCTGGTAGGAAATCTCTCTAGCAAGTAACTTGTTAGGAATGTAATAGGGTAGGACGTGAGGAGAATCATAACTCCAAAATACTCTGACATAGGTGAAAATTTCCTCTCCAAACCATCTAGCAATAGGCAAAATGTTTGTACTATCTTCTTTGGAAATCCTAGGGGCTTTCTCATTGAATATAATCTGGTGCATAGGTAACATGACTCTATGGAAAATTTTGTAAACATGTAAATGAAAATATAATTCCCAAAGGGCTCTGTGGTAAATGTGGATTAGAGTAGGGTCTTGGGTCATCCATTTCCATCCCATGATAGGAAAACTTGAAGAAAAGAAAATTGTGTCCATGATAAAGGAACTCATGTAAAAAGGGGGTATTTCTCTAGATGAAACACTTCTTTTTCTCTCGTATTCCATGATGTTTCTGGCTAAATTATCAAATAGGATATTTTCCTAGTTTAGAATTAAGGAATTGATGATTGCATCAATTAATGGGACCTAATCTACAGAAAACCTAGTGGTATCAGGTTTGGCATATAATCTACACAATATACTAGAAGCATAACAGTAAGGGGAAGGAATTTGTGCTATTGGGTACATACCGAGTTTATCTCATTTAAGATTGCCTTGGTCATCCTTCCATTCCTTTATGACTTTTATTAGGTCTGGGTTTTTTGCTCTAAAGCTTTGAAGAAAAGCTTTGTCATAGTTCTGTTGTGGGACTTGTAAGTGGTACATTTTCCTCAAATATTCTGCCCTGAATTAAATGATATTCTTTCCCTTTGAATCCTTTAATGTTCTATATTCTACATTCAAGTGGTCAATTACCCATTTAACCATGTATGTATAGGGGAGTATCTTTGGCTTTGTTGCCACCTTATGGATGAATGAGCATGTAATGTCGAAATAGGTCGGGTCAGAAGAAACTGACGTGTCTGCTGTAGCAACTTTGATTATTACCCTTGGCTTTTCATCTTTAAAGAACTAATACATTGCCTCCTACGAAGAGCTTCCACAATCCTTGTTCCAGGTGGTATCTGAGAATAGGGGAGACATATCTGACTCTTCGGTAGATGACACTTTGGAAATTTCTTTGCCTTTCTTGCTCATTTCTATAATTCTTGCTCTGCTAAGCGGTTTCCTGATTTCAAGAAAATAGAGAAAACTTTAAAAATATAGAGAATAGAGAGACAGATATAAAAATTCGGCATTCAATCATTTCAAACATGCTCGAAGTAGATATGAATCTATCAAACCTTACTCCTATCAAATGTTATTAATCATCGATAATATTTTAATCAAATCTCTTACAAACCTTCACATGAAATGTCTATCGATCAATTTAAGACATTAGATTTTATATTCAGTTTGATTTGACATGTATCATTTCACATGCTTGAGCAATTAACTACCCATTATTGCATATCACAACTTATAACTATTTCCATTTGTTATGTTACCCATAAATCTCGTGAAATGCGATCTGCGCAAATTGAACATTGCTATTTCTATGCAGTAATAAACTTTTATTTAATTATCTCCTGCGAAATGCGAAATGTGATTTAAGAAATCAAGCCACTGCACTTTATCGAACACTTGGAGCTTTATGTTTTTTACTTTATTAGTTCGTTGAGTCTGTTTAATCACAACTTTTACCAAATTGCTTAAACGTTAGATTGTTTTACAAGGCACGATGTGATTTTTGTTTATAGCGATGTTTAAATTGTTTGCAATGAGAGATTTATAACTTCAGAAAGGGTTTAGCGCATATCACAGTTCGCAAGGTTTAATATGTTTTAAGATGTTTAAGCTCGTAAGCTATACGAATTGCGATGCGTGCTAAGAAATGAAAGCGGAAAAGAAAAAGAAACTTTATATCCTATCCTACTTTTTCTTATTATTCCTCTACTTATTTTGGTTTCCTTTGGGATTATTCTTCTACTACTTTAGATTCTTATTCCTTATATTATCCTCCTATTTTTTCTCCTTCAAGTTCTAGTTGATCTTGTGCTTAGGTTTCTAGGAAGGCCTCCCTGTCCATATCCACAAATTCAACCCAAGTCACAGGGTTTTGAAGACCTTCCAAAACATCCAAGACTATTAATTTTACGATTCCATGGTGTGAAATGTAGTTATTCTTCCTTATTTTCACCTTCTGACTCATTTCCTTCATTGAATAGAATATAAAGTGAGGGATTCTCAATATTTCTTGGATAGGAAAAAACATTTAAAATCTAAGTTGATAAAGCATCTCGAACTGGTATGCATAAACAATACTAATTCTTTCTTCACGTGAGATATACTTTAATACATGGTATGCTACCTCATCCCAAGGATATGTTAAAATTTCCCTTCTGACTCCATTCTTGTCCTCAAAGGTTTGTTCATCTGGAAGGAAGAAGTTTTTCTTTAATGTGATGGCCTCAACCCTTTCTTCCCTCACCCCTAGGGGAAGTGTGTTGACTCTCCAGCTAAATTCCTCATTCAAGTGAATAATGAGACCCCTCACTATACTGATGGAATAATGCTATCCTTATGGCTAGAGGTTCAAAAAAAATTCTTCACTAACCTCATCCTCAAAACCCCTGAATATTTCAAAAAATCCTATCCATTAATGATTGGAAAAAAAATGTCCCTGGCATCAAGGTGATGATGAATTCTAGAAAAATATATGGGATCCCTATGGTTGAATGTCATCATTATTTTTCACTATCTTTGGATGACTATAGGATGGTTATAGTTTTCTAAAAAAAATATTCCTTTAATATCTTGAATTTTAGAAATCTCACTACCTTCATTATCCTCATAAAACATTTTTCACTATTCTATCAGTTTTCCATCTCAAAGTTACCCTATTGCTCTTAAAATACTCCTTATGGGCTTAAAATTCTCATTTTCATCCTTCTTCCCTACCTGAGACTTCATTGCGCTATTTTTCCCCGTCAATAAACTCCACCCTCCCTCTAGGGTTTCTTGTTGCTAACTCCTTGCCATGTCCATTTTGGTATAATAACCTATAACAATACTCTATTTTCACTTGAAAATCTCCAAGTCAAATTTCAGTCAAAATCAGGTCAAAGGACACTCCCATTAGATCATTAGGGTTTTAAATTTTTCAAGGTCATCCTTGGATGTTCCAAGCACTGCTTTTCCTTTGCTAAAATTTGGTTTAGATGTAATAGAATGTCAAGACATGGTTACTCAAGAAATACCTAAAATTTCCAAAGAGGATTATCTTATCAATTCAGAACCTGCAAGTGAGAAAAATGGACAAAGCTTAGCACTTCTGCAGAAGTGTTGGAAGATTTATCAGCATAAAGTACTGATGATGTAGACTGTCTACTCCTAAATGAAAACAACTTACAGCAAGGAAAGAGGAAACACTTGGTCTTGTAGATGACTTGGGTTATGAACTTGTTAGTCCACTTGAGTGCCAAAGTAGTGATTACTTGTAGGAAAGTGACATGGAGAAAGCACACAAGGCCAAACATGAAGAAAGTCTATCAGAAAGGATTGCTGGAATATGGAAAAGGATAAGGTGAACTGGGAAAAAATGAATGAACTTGAAAGGGCTATAGAGAACTTAGAATACAACACTGATGATTGTTGTAAAGAACTGCAGACACTTATGGTTTTGAAAAGGTGGCTAGAGAAGGTGGAAAAGATGAGTTGAGTTTTATGGTGAAAAATACAGAAGATTCTGAAGATGCTACAATGTGATTAAATCCCAAAGGTTTCAAAATAAACTTATCATGCCTCAATGAGAAAAATAAAATCCAAATTCATGACTTCAGCAACCTGCAAAGAAAAAAGTGTCAAAGAGTATCAGTGACAAAGTAAAAAGACTTCAAAACATTAGAAAGTGGGTTTTTTAAGTTAAATTAAATCTACAAGGCTATTAATTCCCATTTCACATTTCAAATTAATCATTGTTGCCTTTCAAAAGATTAATAACATTTAGCAAGGAAGATTTTGTGGGTTTTCTGAGAAAATCCGGGCAAAATTTGTTGGCACTGCGCGCTTGCCTTGGCGTTGCATGCCTGGGAGTTGGCGTTGCACTCTTCACCGTTTTCCTCCACGCAAATTCTGAAGGTGTTGCGTGCCTGGGAGCTGGCATTGCACCCTTGCCAGAAACGACCCTGTGCTAATTTTCCTTGCCACTTCGCACCTGGGTTGGTGCTGCGCCCTCAACCATTGGCGTTGCGCGCTTGGCCAGAGAAGGTTGTCAGCTGATCTAGCTAAACAAACAAGTTTAAAATTTCTTAAAATTTCCTCCAATGTCCTCCAAAGCATTGTTAAGTGGTAATTGCATACCATAGCCCATTTTTAAGCTATTTTTGTCATCATTTATTGAATGGAAATGAAACCCTAAAAGAAACCCTAAGTTTTAGCTTGAGGTCACTATTTTATCCCTATTTCATCCTCCTTAAAGAAAATCAATCATAAACAAGGGTAATTACATTTCTTCAGGGTTTTCACTCATCTATTTTGTCACAACACCCATTCCCTTTCACTCATTCCCTTCATTCGCACTCATTCCCTTCATTTTCCAAAGCTGCCATTTCATTCCTTTCCCTCATCTCATTTCCACTTACACTCTAGGGTTTTATAAAACAGATTTTAACATGTCAAAGGAAGAAGAAAGTGGCATGGTTGGTGAGCCACAAATTCCAAAAAGACATGATCACAAGGGAGGGAAAATAAACAGATTTGAACCCATCAATACGAGGGAAATCATGGCCTCCCGTCTCATTGTATCTTGTTTTAAACATGTGGGTTGCTTTGAGGTTTGTGAGAAGGTGCAGCAAGTCCAAAATCACCCGGAGTTAACAAGACTATTCATCATAAATATACATGACAAGCAGTTCAATATTACTGGGGTTACATTTGAGATGTCCATTGATGCCATTATAGCTACTACAGGGATACCTAGTGTGGGAGAGAAGTGGTTCAAACAAGAAAACCTAGACATGGGTTATTTTGAACCATACCTCAAACCTAGGTATAAATATCATCACAAGTCCATCTTCCCATTTTATCATCTTCTTGATAGATATGCACCCATGATAAGGATAATAATGAAGTATTTCACTTGTGAGGGAAAGTTTTCCCGCCTCTACTCATATCATATCCGTCTTCTTATGCATTTCACTAGAGTTAGGACGCTGCACATACAATATTATCTTTTCCGTAGCATTGAAAAAATGGCTTACATTGTGCAAAAGAGAGATTACAATCAGCAAATGCAAAGCCTTTTTCATCATTCACTCATTAAGATGGTGGACGTGCATCAACTCCACCAGAAAAACATTCCATGGGATACCTTCACTGCCAATGAGGTTTTCACTACTCCACCTAGCCATCATCAATAGGATATTCCTTCATCTTCTCATCCTCCCATATCCACTTCTCCATCACATCCTGCTTTTCATACATAACCATCCACTCACGTCCATTCACCTCATGATGATCCTTCCTCATCACCTTTCCACCACCATTCACCGTCACACCATGATACCAGAGCATAAAGCAGGGAAAGGAACATTGAGACAGCTGGCACTAAGATGACTAACATTGAGCCATTTCCTTTAACCTATCAGAGAGGCCACAAGAAGGTGTTTTCTTCACTTGAGGTGAAAGGGGCCCTGCCTTATTCATCAGCAAAACAGGTTGATAAGGGCAAGGAAAAGGTTACAAAGCATGCCACTATTGAGGAGGAATATAAACATGAAATTGAGAAAGAGTTTCAGCTGATTGACCTTGATGATGAGGATGAGGAGAGGATTACCATTATGTTGATCAAAATCAAGGATGCCAAGATTAGTGAGCTTCAAGCTAATATTGGTAGGGCAAAGAATGTGATTAATGTTTTAAAGATTGAGAATCAACAGTTGAAGACAAAGCAAGCCATCAGTGAGGTCAGGGAAATCAGAGCTTAGAAAGAGGACTGAAATTCCAAGGCATTTCTAAATGAGACCTTGGGATGTTTTGACGGCAGGGAGGATGAGAAAGATCAGCTTCCTAGACAGAGGCCAAAGGCCATTGGGCTGAAGAGGTCTTTAGCTTGGGAAATGAAAAAAGAGGCAGAATTGGCAGAGCAGCCCACTCCAAGTGAGTTTCTTTCCATAGAAATTAGCAAGGATAGAGAATCTTGGCTTGAGAGAGAAAATTTTCATTTAGAGGGTCAACTAGATAAGGAAATTAGAGACACTGACATGCAAAGGAAGATGTCAAGACATTATGCCATGAGAAACAAGATTGCAAGGGCCAAGCTCAAACGAGCCCATGCAAAGATTCAGGCTCTAAATGAGACAAAAGAGAAGGAAAAACTAAATATTCTTTCTTAAGTATCCCTCCAAGCCTTCAAACCATGATCAGTAAAGAAAATTCCATTTTTGGCACTTTAGTGGAAATTTTTTATTTTTTACAGTTTGACTTGTAGAAATTAGGCCAAACATGGAGTGCCACTGGCGCTGCACTCATTTTCGGGGCACTCAAATTAAAAATTACCAGAATATTCATGTTCCTAATGGAAATTACATCAATCGCAAAACGTTTCAGAGGATTTGGAGCAAAACAGGTCCCTCAAAAACGCTAAAAACTACCAAAACATCAGTTTTCTGCCCTCTTTTTGGCACTAGCGCTACGCGTTTAGCAGTCTTGGGAGAAGTGATTTTTGAAAATGAAAATTGGCACCATTATGGAAATTGAAAGAATATTTGGAAAATAGACTCAGAGACCTTTCCAATTATCCATCATGGAGCTCATTTAGACACCAAGAAGGCCTCCAAAAGTTAGCTACAAAACAAGCCATTTTCTCATTCTTGGAGTTGCGTGTTTGCACTAGCGCTGTGCCCCTATACCTTGGAGTTGTGCCCTTACCAGGAGTTATTGAAAAAAATATTTTGAAGCCTTAATGTCAAACTTATTCCAAAGTTAGCTTAATATTTATGTTAGAAGTTATTATTGCAATGAGTGAGTTTCAGATATTTTGCCTTGGGCCTTGCATGGTCTCAAAGGTCAAAATGCATTTAACTATGTAATAAATGAAATCTAAAACCCTAGCTATGGTTTCACCTCCTCATTTTGCAGATAAATACTGAATGTATGCTTCATAATTTTTTTTGGTTGATTGTTGAGCTGATTATTACAAATATTTTGAGTTGTGAAGAAGTTGGCTATGGAGATTTGTAATTGTTTTGGATTGAATGTAAATGGAGCAAGAACATTCACAGGATTCATCAACTTTGTTAAATGGTGATGTTGTTCTTATCTTGTACTTGTTTCCTTATGTTTTCATGTTGTTCATCCTTTCTCTAATAACATAGCATAAAATTTAGGTTAAGATGTGTTGTTAGAGGCACCTTAAGTCTGTCTTCTCTCTCTTGTTTAAATGCTTTCCTCTGCTAGGTCTGATTGGAGAATTATTAATTTCTTTCTGATTCCACCTAGCTTGTTGTCTTGAAAATTATTTAATAAGATTAAAACCGAAGAATTTTATGGTATGCCCTATCCTTTGGTGTAGCTTGAAACATTTTTTTTAAGGCCTTTTCTTTGAAGTTTGCTTACTAGGGTTTAGGCTAAAGAAGCTTATGGTTTTCCATGTCCTTTAGTCTATCTTGAATATTCGCTTTGAAGGTATTTAAATTATGATTGAAGAATTTAGGAGTTCCCTGCTCTTTAATCATCACTTATTTTTTATCTTAAATGTTTTCTTTCTCTGAAAGTGAATAGCTAGAGAATTTAGGAGTTCCCTGCTCTCTAGGGTTTGTTGGATTTTTGTCTTAAAGTTTACTGGATAAAGCTATGCCAAAGAAGTTTATGGTGTGCCCTATCCTTTGGTTCTTTCTTAAGCATAGTGATCTTAAATACTCTTCTTGTTATAGTATATGTTAAAGGATTCTTAATTTCCCTTTAAACCTACTAAACTCACAATTTAATGTTCATTTCACACCCACATAAGCTATTAAGATCCATTTGGCTTTGTTAACTTTCCCTATGAATCACCCTTGAATTATTGTTGTACTTTTCAAGCCTTTCATAGACCCCATAGCCCAATGGTTTGAATTTCTCTTACTCTATCTGTTCTACTTAACAAGCAACCCAACCAAACAAAACAAAACAAACAACCCTATCATTTTAACTAGCCTAAAATCAACATCCTAAATTAATCAAGTTATATATTTTATACAAATATAGAGAGAGCCCTCTCTGAGTCCAAGAAGGCTAGGTCCTAGGACTCCAAAGTCGGTTTGATGTTACCCTTGTCTATTTGGTCTTGCTAATCTAACAAATTACAAGGACATAACACACCCCCCATAGTTTCAATACAAATTTTTCCAAAGTAGGATAATAAATTACCCTCTCTATGCTACAATATTCTATAAATTTTTGTGTAATAGGGGTTATTGAGGAAAAAATCAATTGAACAGCTTGTTTACAATGCCTAGGAGAGGGAAGCATTCATAATGCACTTCAAAAAAAAAAAAATTCCTCATCTTATCATGCTCATTTCAAAAACACTCAAACTTCACTTGCCTTCTTGCCTAAAATTATATTAGAAACAACTGCAGGATATGCCTCTACAAATTTGAAGGGTTTTGGAGGATTCTTTACATCAAACCTATGACAATGAGAGTTTGTACTTACCTCTTCTATGATGCTTGTATTATAATAATGAGGTTTTTGTGGAATAAATGCTCGAAATTAGGCTTCCTATAGCTCCCTAGAACTTTCCTATAGCACCTCAGAACTTTCCTGTAGCACCCTGTAATTCTCCTATAGCAATACTCTATAGGTCTTGTAGCTTTCCTATAGCAGTATACAAGGGCGATGGTTTGGGTAGATCATCATTAAATGGTAGTGTCATGATCCATATTGGATCATTATATTTTTTTTCATCCATCTTGATGCATTAAGAGTGGAAAAAGTGAAGGAATCAGCTCATGGGACAATTTATATCGGTGGGACCCAGTTTGGTGAAACAAGGTCTCAAAGCTTTCGGGAATGTTTTGAGGAATCAAATGAAATTTTTTGGGGGTAAATTTTTTCCACTTTAGCGTGACACATTTTTTTCTATTATACACACAAAGACCTTTCCAATAGCGCAAGAAGAGTGTCAATCAGAGTCTGTATGAAAAATTTATGCCACTCAAAATTTGACCTTCCTATTTTCACACCTATAGTTCGGGAGGATTGCACGCCAGCCCCCATTATTCATGGAAAAGGAGCTAGATATGTGTTTTTGACGTAAAATAATCTAGAAGAGTTTATATTGTAACTCTAGTTAAGATTTGATGTAATCAAAATTATCCACTATTAGGCTATCATGATGTGTTATAATCAGGCCACTAGGAAGAAGAGGAATTCCATTCTTTCGAGAGCATTTTGTTCCATAGTTTAGCAAACATAACCAAGACAGATAGAAAGTAGAGAAAAAATATAGGATCTATGCACTGTAGCATCCCATGGGCCACATGCATTACTTATTTGGACCTACAATCATATTTCCAGACAGAGAAAGAGAGCAAAGCGACCTCACCTTCCAACTGGGTTTTTTCCTAAAAGGGTTTAATAGAGCATATCTTGTGTCTTATGTATGTGTGTGAGCTTATTTTTTTGTTCTCTAATTTTCAACATAATTTCCATTCGCATGCATGTACTAATTACAGTTAAAACTATAGATCTATAATTTTAATAAAACTATAGTATTGTAAAAAATAATTATTTTAATATAGTATTATCAGATTTGTTGTGACAAACTATCTAGTTTAATATCCACAGAAGTTTATGGATCATGGAGTGACTCCCTTGGCTTTAAAATGTAATTTTTATGCAAAATGAGGTTGAAATGATAGACTTATGTGGTTGGTGGTCGAGTGGATGGGCTTAGCACATTGTGTGATTTGGCCCCCACCTAGCACCTTCACATATCAAACCATGTGATGAGTAGGAACGTTCGCACACTCCTTGGAGTCATCACCATTTATTTTTCCTTTTCCTCCACACATCTGATTGATGTAGGAGGTGACTACAATTCACTACCAAAGGCAGTTGTAGCAGCAAAATTTTGAGTTGTTGTGCTTTAAATGTAGAATACACAATGTATTTTAAATAATACTTTTATTGATAAGATGATATGACAAAGATTAATGAATGTTACAATGATGGCCCGCTTATATACATAGGAAGGTGCCCCTTCATGAATGATCATGTCCTTTAGACATGCCTTCCCGTTTAACTAATGACTATTAAATTAATCATTATGATTATTTATTAGTTACATTTATTTATATTTATTTTATTTTATATAAATTATATTAATAGCATTTCTCCTCTCTTCAGTATATTTATCTTCAAATTTTTATCATTGATAATGTTCTCCAAATTGCATCCATCATTTTGGCATGTCGATTTCCTTCTTTGTGAGCCCATTTTTTTTTAATTATTATTATTATTATAATATATATATATATATATATATATATATATATATATATATATATATATATATATATATATATATATATGTAATAATTAATTAAATTATATAATTAATTAAATTAGTAATAATTTAATTAATTATTACATATTAATATATATATATATATATTATAATTTAATTAATTATTACATATTAATACATATATTTATTTAATTAACTGAAGTAAATTTATAAAAATTGATTATAAGATAACTTTGTTGTTTAATAAAGTTACTTATAATATATTTATAAGGTTATTTCAATTGTTAAAATTATTTTGTGCAGTTTGTTATGCCTCAATCATCAAAAAATGCATTCCTATGGTCACGAATAGCTGGAGCTTTATTTTTCTGTGGTTTGTGGGTTCATCACCCACATATTAAATGATGGTATATGTGTATATATTGGTACATTTGTGCTTCTATAAAATTTCATATTGGAACTAGTTTCGAAAACCACCGCCATATTTATCTTACAATTAGATAACACCCCAGAATCGACATATTTTAGTTCTTCGGTATGGCCTGCAAGTGGTTCAAACTAGATGGACTTATGTTATTGTTTTCTTTATTATTTGATCATGCATTTAGGGATAATTTTGGTTCATTCTTAGCAAGAGTGGCATCTTCATCACATTCTCCTCTAGATGACCAATGTCGATTTGTGTGGCTTATCTTCCCAATTGGTTCTTCTTAGCTTATTTTAATTTCAGGAATTTATTGGTTAGTCCGGCTTGATTAGAGAAGTGGTTGGTGCATCACCTCAGAATATTTGAAACTTTGGCCTAAGAGAAAATGGGGAATAGAATGGATGATAAGAAGCCACTCTTCCATTCGAGAGAATGAGGTGTATAATATTATGTTTTGTTTCATATTCTTGCTCCATTATGCACTCATCTAGTGTAATAGACATATCCATTGTTTTCAACTTCAAATGGTTCTCATCAAATTCAGTAATTCTGGATGTAGGAGGGTAATTATAGACATGTCTAGGAAGTCCAAATGCTGCAAAAACATTCCATATCTAGTTGATATCACTCGTACCTTGAAGTAACTGTCTTCAGAGTAGAATTTGTGCAAAACCACAACCTTTTGCATGAATACCTACATATGTACCATAATGTTTAGCTCCAAACAGTAAATCAGGTTCCCTATACAAAAGTGCAAAAAATTGATGAGTAAATTTGTGGTCCAAGTTACCAAACAATCGATCCAAGCCAAAATCTCATAACTTTAGTTTTCCATCAGAAGCAATCAACAAGTTATTTCGTTTCATATCCCTATGCAAAACACACTTTTTATGGAAAACAACAAGCCCCTTCAATGTCATTTTCATATAGGATTTTATATCAGTTAGGGATAGAAATTTTTTATGTATTTTATAACAATCTCGAGATCACTCTCCATGAATTCAAAGATAATATGTAAATTATGTTTGTGTGGATAATCATATATTAGCTAAATTATATTTGGATGTGAAATTTCCTTCAACAATTGGAGGTATACATCCACTAGATCACTAGTAAGCCAGAGGTCAGGTCGAAGGCATTTCAAGGGTCTTTCAGTGCTATTTTCGCTAATGTTGGTGTGTTCTGCTGGCACCTTATTCATGTATTTCTTGTTGAAATCCAAATTAACTATAAATATATCCTCATCAATGAGTGGATCAAATTTGACAAATTCATTTAGGGGAACATTCTGTATAGCTTCAAATGTTTCAAGGTCATCTTCATCATTATCATAATCCATTAATTGACATAACCTCTTCTTGATCTTCTACGAAATGTATCGATTTTTCATCCATAATTTCTATATTTCTTTGGAATGTACATGAGACATTATAAATTAGGCCTATCCATTTAAATTTAATCATATTTGTCTAAAGGATAAATAATTTGAGGATCTGATTTTGGAATCTTGGAAAAAAATCACCCTTGGTAATGGTTTGTCCAACATGGAGAATATCAGTTAGAAGCTTAAAGCTCTTAAACAATTTCAGCCATGGATAAAGGAGAAGAGACAAGCATTTTATAAGGAACTGGTTGCAATAGAAGAACATATTAAAGCTTCGACTGTTGTTTCAAACCCATATTATCTATCCCTATAATCCAAAAATGCAATTTTGGTGCTAACTGAAAATAAGAATCATATTTTTAGAATATAAGAAGATGAATGGAGATCAAGAAGAAGAGCCACATGGGTGCCATAGGGTGATAAAAAAACTAAATATTTTCATCAACAATATTCATACAAGAGTAAAAGAAAAAATTATTTGATTTGCTTCAGATGGTGAGGATAATCAGGTTTTTACATAAAAAGAAACACAAAGGGAAGTTTCTCAATTCTTTAGCACATAGTATTGTTGTGAAACCAGCTCCAAAAGTAGAAGAAACAAGATATCAACGCCTTAGAAAAAAGCCACTTCGAGGGGGCAACCTCCAATACATTACATAAATGAACAATTCTTGGATGATTCCAATTACAAAACCTATTTTCTATATATAGGAGTCCATGGGGCCAAAATGTAATCCTAGCCGACCTAATAATAATAATTTAAGGGCACACTAATAACAATATGGGGGTTACAGGGGTACAATAATAACAATAAGGGGTTACACTAACAACAATAAGGGACTATACTAGTAATTTAGGGACCTAACATTCCCCTCTCCTTCAAAAAAGTGTTGGCCTCAACGCTTGAGTAGCTCTGGGTGCTTCTGTATAAAATTCTCATCCTCCCATGTAGAATCTTTAGTGGGTAAGTTCTCCCACTTGATGAGATGCTCTGAAATTGATCGATTTCGTAACTGTCGAGTTCTTGTTTCTGTGACTGCTTCAAGTTCCAATATAATTTTTCCTTCCTCGTCAAGTTCTAGAAATATTGTTTGAACTGGAAGATTTTTACCTATAACCTTATTTAAGTATGAAACATGGAAAACTAGATGCACTCATGAAGAAGCAGGAAGCTCCAATTTGTATGCCATAGTACCAATATTTTGCAACACCTTGTAAGGACCATAGTAATTTGGCGATAATTTATTATCCTTCTTAGCTTGCTTGAGGGACATTTGTTTGTATGGTTGTAGCCGTAAAAATACCTAGTCCCTACATCAAAACTTCCCTCGATGCGATGTTGATCTTTTTGTTGTTTCATTCGATTTTGTGCCAAATTCAGGTTATCCTTTAAGAGTTGGAGAACTTCTTGTTGATGCTCGATGTGATCCTCCACTACTTGAACCTTTGAATTTTCTCTTAAAGATGATGTGATGGATGGTGGATGATATCCATAAAGTGTCATAAATGGGGTCATTTTTGCTGCAGTATGGAAGGAAGTGTTATACCACCATTCTGCGAGAGGTAACCACTCGACCCATTGTGTTTTTTTATCAAATACAAAACAAAGAAGATATCCTTCCAAACATTTATTTACTATCTCAGTTTGACCATCAGATTGAGGATGATAAGATGAGTTATGAGCTAATTGAGTACCCAAACAAGAAAATAACACCGTCAAAAAATTTCTAGTAAAAATGGGATCTCTGTCGCTCACAATAACCCTTGGGTTTCCATATAGCTTTTGAATTGTGTCCATAAATGTAGTAGCAACTGTACTTGCTTTAAATGGATGAGATAATGCACAAAAGTGTGCATACTTGGTAGTCTATCAACTACCACCATGATGACGCTCTGTCCTTCGGACTTAGGTAAACCTGTGATAAAATCTATTGAAATCTCCTCCCAACGTCGACTTGGAATGGATAAAGGTTGTAGAAGACCTGGGGTCTTAATTGTCTCAACTTTATTCTACATCAGATTTAAGTCCATCCCATAAAAATTCTTTCTTCACCCTGTGGTAATTTTTTTAAAATCATGAGTGTCCTCCTAAAGGAGAAGTGTGCAATTCCAAAAGAATATTTTGTTTTAGTTGGGAATTCTTACAAAGATATAAGTGATCTTTGTACCATAAGGAATCATTTTTCCAACGAAATGTATTAGATGTACTAGGATCTTGCTGCAAACTTTGAATGAGTGTCCACATTTCTTCGTCCTACTTCCATTCATCTCTTGCTTCAGTTATCCAATCTGGTTGGATAATATAAATGGAACAAAGAAATGTTTCCACCTCTTCATTCTTTCTTGAGAGTGCATCTGCAACAACATTTAGCTTCCCTTTTTTGTAGATTATTTCAAAGTCATAACCCAACATCTTTGTGACCCATTTTTGCTGCTCTTCTAAAGATAGTCTTTTTTCCAAAAAGTGTTTAAGACTATCATGATCAGTTTTTACCTTGAAGTGTCTTCCCATTAGGTAAGTTCGCCATTTCTTTAGTGCATGCAGTATTGCTAACATTTCCTTCTCATAAATAGGTTTCTGTAAATACTTTCCTTTAATTGGACGACTTTCAAAAGCAATGGGTCTTCCTTCCTGCATTAAAACTGCACCAATTCCATTTCCTGAGGCATCACATTCCACAATAAAGGTTTTTGTGAAGTCTGGCGTAGCTAAGACCGGTGCTAGGTACATTGCCTCTTTAAGATGTTCAAAGGCCTTAGTTGCTTCAGGAGTCCATGAAAATGCATATTTCTTCAATAATGTTGTTAGAGGTGCTGCTATTCTCCCATAATTCTTAACAAACTTGTGATAATACCATGTTAACCTGAGAAATCCTCGCAACTGCTTTATGGTTGTGGGGAATTTCCATTCCTTAGTGGCGTTAATTTTGTTAGGGTCTACCTTAACACCCTTGTGAGATACAATATGACCCAGATATTCCACCTCTTGTACTCCAAAGAAACATTTGGATGTTTTTGCATATAATTGTTTCTCCTGCAATAGTTTGAGCACCCTGTCAACATGTTGAAAATGATCCTTCCAAGACCTGCTGTAGATTAGTATATCATCAAAAAATACTAGCACAAATTTTCTAAGGAAGGGTTTGAAAATGGAATTCATCAACCCTTGAAATGTAGAGGGTGCATTGGTAAGGCCAAATGGCATGACAAAAGTATAATGACCCTCATGGTTTAAATATATTGTTGAGTCTTCAATCTTCATTCTAATTTCATGATATCTTTGAACGAAGATCAACTTGGTAAAATAAATTGCTCCATGTAATTCATCCAATAATTCATCAGAAAATCCATAAGGGAATGGGAGATTTATCTTTAATAGTGAGCTTATTGAGCTCCCTATAATCCGGACACATGCGCCATGATCCATCCTTCTTGTGCACCAATACTACTGGAGCAGAGAAAGAACTTTGACTAGGTTGAATTATACCAACCTCTAACATTTCTGCAATCATACGTTCAATTTCGTTCTTTTGGACATAAGGATATCTGTAAGGCCTGATGTTTGGAGGAACACTTCCTGGAATCAAATGAATAACATGATTGCTGACCACAGACCTGCTGCAGCCAGCAACAACTTTATTTGCAGCAACATGCAAAGCATGCAATCTGCAGAAATAGATGATTTTGATGTTGGAACTTCTAGTTAGCATAATTGTGAAATTATGCCTCATTTTTCTTTCTTTAGAAGTTTTTTCATGACATTAGAGCTTATCATCTTTCCCGGCTTCCCTGCAATACCCCGTAATTCGACTTCCTTTCCTTCTGAAAAAAAATTCAAGAAAATTTCATGAAAATTAAAAGCTACCATCCCCAAATATTGTAACCATTGTACTCCTAGTACAACATTAGCACCTCCCATAGGAATGGAAAGCATTGGACTATTCAATACATATTCCCCCATGGTTAGCTTGATATTGTGGCATTTTCTAGAGCAATTTATAGTTCCTCCATTTGCAACCATCACTTGACGTGCAGTGTTGGGTACTTAGGAAATAATTCAATTCCTTGGCTACCTTACAATGAATAAAATTATGGGTACTACATGAATCAATCAACACTATTACCTTTTTCTTCTTGATATTTCCTTCTATTTTGAGAGTTTGAGGAGTGGTAATTCCTGCCAATGCATTACACAATATGGTCAGACTCATTTCTTCCTCTTCTAGGGTTGGTTCCGGGTGTATATCCTCTTCTTTTGAAGGTTCTTGTTCATTCTATTCTTCTTCTTCACAGTCTATGTAAAATAATTTATTCTCAGCATACTTATTACCTTTAGTGTATTTGCTATCACAACTGTAGCAAAGCCCTTTTGCTCTTTTTTCTTCCAATTGTTGTGGTGTCAACCTTGTAGGTTGTGGAAATCTAGGAGTAGAAACACTTTCCTCTTTATAGAAGTGAGTGGTAGGCTTCCTTGTCGCCATAATTTTACATTCAATTTTTCTTGCCAATCTGAATGCCTTCTCCAATGAATCAGGTTGCAAAACACGAACTTCATGTTGGATGTTATCTTTTAAAGTACCTATGAAGAGATCAATCCTGTGTTCCTATGGAATATTAGTTACCCTTATATTCAATTCCTGGAAGTCCTCAATGTGCTCCCCCACCGAACACTTTTGTTTGAGATTTATCAATTGGATAAAGAAGGTGTTTCTCTTTGTATCCTCATAATGTGCTATCATTTCCTCCATAAAAATTGATCAAGTGAAAAAAAATTTACGGGAGCAAAGCCATCGATACCATACAAATGTATTTTGTTCTAAATGTAAGTTGCAATGCGTACCTTTTGTGTGTTTTGCACAATATTGAGATCAAAATATTGCTCCATCTATAGTATCCATGTTACAAGATCCTTGCCATCAAACTTCCTCATATCCATCTTTGGAATATGATGGTTCTTCCATCCAACATTAGAGTTTATGAAATCACGATTAACATTTATTTTGTTCTCATCATGATTTTCCTCTACTATCTTTTCACCATTAGGAAACATTTCTTATCAACTTTGTCAAACCTTCCATGTTTGCTTTTAGATCGTTCTTCATGTTTTCCATTTTTTCATCGATCTAGTTTCCATGTCATCCATCTTAGATTCCATGCCAGCTTCCATGCCATCTATCTTAGATTCCACGCCTTTCTTCAAACTGTTAGAGTCGGTCCTTACAGCCCTCCATCAGAGATCATCCAGGAGAAAAAGGCCGAGAACAGCCTGGCTAGAAGAAGATGAGGGAGCTCGGTCGGTGGTAAACTACCTAGAGCGAGTGTAACAAACAGCTAGAGGATCGGCACACACTTTTAGAGCCGCGGCGAATCGTGAGATCAGTAAATTAGCTCGGAAGAGACCTGGTGCCTTGCAGAAGCTGATTGAGATTGCCACTATACGCATGTTAAAATTCATCTGGAGAAGTTTTTGTAAGTCAATAGAGACAAAGACATGCTTCATCACATGAAAGGTCATTGTGGAGCGCATGCACGTACGGCAAAAATGAAATTCCCAGAGGAGGTTAGGCAGTGCACTAAAACGTGGAAGAGGCCTGATCCACTCAGTTTACAGTCTTGGTTGTTGGGCAACATTACATGATGGAGGGTCTTCGCTCCAAATTTGAGCAAATTTGGAGAAATTTTTGTCATTTTGAAATATTTTGGTCTCAAAACAGATTTTTCAGCCATACGAGTAGCGCGTCGACGCGCTCGCTTATGATTGGGACACTTGCTGGAGGAAAACTTTATATTTTTGGGTTTTTCATGGTAATTTATGCATGCTCCAGTATGGCCAAATCATTTCACCAAGTTCTGGATGATCAAAAGGGCCAAAAACACCATGAAAACCACCTTTCTGCCACCTTTTGCACCAGCAGGAAGTACTTCTGGGAGAATGAAGTTTTGGAGGGGAAAATGAGCTCCAAATTGAAAAATTCTACTTGGGTTGGATAGCCAACGTCCAGGGCTTTCCAACGATCTATCATGAGCTCAATTTGGACTCCGAGAAGTGCCCCAAAAGCAGGCTGAAAGGCGCGCTATGCGTATAGCTCAAGCGCGCTACGCATATAGATTTTTGGTCAATTTTTCACCTTCCAGCTCAGGATTTCGGCCAGTTGGACCAGTTTTGATTGTGGATGTAATTTTTGAGTTATCTTGATGTAATTTTGTGGTTGGCATGTAACTTGGACTCACTTTTACCTATTCTAGATGATTCATTCCTAAAAAAGTAAAAATCAAATGTAAGAATCAGTTTCCTCCCTTTTAGAGGCAAGTTGTTTGGATGCCTATATTCTAGCTCCTTGTTTAGAATTAGTTGGAACTGCTCCTAGAAGGAGGAATTCGACCCCTAGAGGCATGGAAAGGGGTTAGGATGGTCTATATGATGTAATTTCTCAATCATTTTCAGAGGTTGGAGAGGTTGGACTCATGGGAAAACTTTGGCACACTATTGTACATATTTTTCATATTTTGGCTAAGGAAAGATCAGAGGTTTTGCAGCACCTGTTGGGATTCTTGTGGCTTTCAGTTCTTGATGATGTTTTCTCTCAGTTTATTGTAATTTCTTTCATGTTTGATGTATGCCATTCCCTTCTTATGCTTCTGAAACTAAATGAATGAGTAAATGAGGTTGAATCCATTGTTTGAGTGCTCTGCCTTTAAATTTGTTTAGTTTTACATGTTTTCGCCTGTTTAGAGAGGATCCATGTTCTCCCTTGCCCTCTTCAGCTCCTTGTCGTTCTGATCCATCCATACACATAATCAAAAGCATCAAGACTATTGCCTAGCTCGCCCCAACTCAAATTCTGCAAAGATCTGGCCTTATCCCCGGACCCAAAATTGTTTTTCCCATTTTTTCAACAAAAACCCAAAAAATAAAAATCAAACTTTCCTATCTCTTTACTAGCCTAAAATCAGTATTCATTATAAGTCATCTCGGCCCCTTTGAAGACCTTTTGCCGAGATAGACCCGGAGAGAGCCCTCTCCTGTCCTCATAGGGCTAGCTACGAGGCTGAGCGTGGTTTGATGTAGCCTTGAGTTTTACCTTATTTTAGCCTAAGGTAGATTTGAGCGCTAACATAGTGGCGACCATACTAGGGAATAAATCTCAATGGTTTGCTTGTTTATGTGTTCGTTTCATGAGTCTTAGACGGAGTCTAAAGTCACGCGAGGTAGCTTTCGAAACGCTTTTTCCATGCATAAGCGGAAGTAGATAAACGCTGCTTCAGTCGATCTCCGGTTAGCTTGTGAACGCGGCCTCGATTTGCAAATTACCCCAGTATACTTATTCGTTCTATACCTTTGGATGATTGAGTCTAGAAGTTGATAGGCTGAAAATAATCTATTGTGTCCCTTGAATTTTTCTTGAGTAGATCAATACACTGGCTTCAAAAAGGCATACCAGATCAAATCCTGATCCAAATCCACCTCCAGTATATGAAAACCCCAACCTAATCCCAAGAATTTTCCGTCGAGAAGCTCCTATTATTCTTTTGGTCAAATCTCACTCATACCCCACTGTTTTTGAATACATTGAAGATATTGAGTTTGACGATCAGTTTGAGTTATCATTGTTTGAAACCAAATCTGAAAGTGCCACTGGTTCCACCGTCATCAATCCTGAGTTCATCAAGTATCTAGAAGTTGAACAAGAAAATAGATCTATCGATAATTATATTCTGAATCTTCAAAACTCCATTGTGGCAACCAACATTCCCGAATTCATTGAATCTGCTTCACAAACTCTTGGGCCATCTGAAATTGCATCCGGTTCACGAATTCCCACTGAACCTCCCTTTATCCCTACCATTCCTGTACAGCCTGAGATCTCTGATCAAAAATCAGCAGTAGTTTCCTCCCCATCTCCACCGCATACACCTCATTCACCTACTGCTCCTATTCTACATGTTTCTTCGAGACAGCAGATTATAAATCCGCCAAGAGCCATGGCTGCGAGATTTGCACCTCTTGTTTTACCTGCAAATTTGGATCCTATGCCTGCTAATTATCAGAGAAAAATTCCAATATTCGATGGCACGCCACAGAGTATATCTGCTCAGCAGCATATTGTTAGAATGATAGATTTCTTGGACCTGCATGAAATAGATGAAGAAAACGTGTACATGAGGTTGTTTGCTCAGACTTTTGGAGGCGAGGTTCGTAAATGGTTCAGAGCTCTACAGCCCACAAGTATCAATACATTACAAGAGCTTCAGACACAATTCTTAGATTGGTGGGAGATGAAAAAAGATCCACTGCAGATTACCTCTGAGTATACCAGCATCAAGCGTAATCCTGGTGAGTCTGTCCAGGATTATATTATCAGATTCAATACAGTGTATAATGCAATTCCAGATGACTTAAGACCATCTAGAAAGTCAGCTCTTCTTAAATTCCCAGATGGTTTCGATCTGGAGATGGCTTATTCACTACAAGATAGAGATCTGCCTACCTTGGAAGATATGCAGAATATTGATGTTAGTGTTGAGGCGAATCTGAATGATAAGAGAGCCCGGTTGAAAGCAGAGAAAAGAGTGACCATAAAAGAAGAAGCTTCCACATCTGCATCAGAACAGCACTTGCTTCGTGAGATGGAAAAAATGTTCAAAAGAATGACGCTTGATAAGCCAGAAACGCAGATTCATAATCCCAACTACCGTGGCCAGCAGCAGCCACAGTTCAGAATTAAGCAGCGTGAACAGAGAGCACAAGAGCCGGCAGCCCAGCAGCAAATTAAAACTCCTCTTTTGCAGAATTTTGTGAGTCAAGATTCAGATGATGACGATGATGTAGTAGGTGATAAAAACCACTTCTTTACTCCCGATGAGCTGCCTATTTACATCACTGAGGATGAAGAATATGGAGAAAGTTCAGCTGCATAGAGAGATGAGGATTGTATTTTAGCAAACGATGAAGCTTTGGAGGAAGAATCAGATGAATACCAAAGAGGGTATATGAATTCTTTTTCCGCTCAGCAGAATAAATACTCATTGAGAAACAGATATGTGCCCATAAACCCAATTCAGAAAAGAAAAGAGGCTTCAGCACCAAAGATGGATTCACCTATACCACAGAAGAAAGGAAAAGAGACAATTGATCCCGCAGCTAGTAAACCATCATCAGCAGAAAAGGTAAATCAGTCAAGTATAATGAAGGATAAGGCTGAAAAGAAGGAAGTTCCGGTCAAAGAGGTTGAAAGAGTTTCAGCCTTTAGTTTAGAAAATGAAATTTCCAAATTAAAGGTATCTATTCCTTTGACAGAAATTATGAAGAACAGCAGCTATCGAGGTCAAGTCTCCAAAATTCTGAATTTTGATCCAATGTTTGACACGGTAAATATTGAATATGATCAGCCTGAATTGATATTTGGGCCTGCTTTAGATGGTGAGTCCCCTGACAGTGATGTTCCTCCCTTTTATATCAGTTTGAGGTTGCATGAATATGTATTGCATAATGCCATGTTCGATTCTGGTGCTTCGCACAATCTTATGCCAAAGGCGATCATGGAAAAGTTGGGTTTAGATATTACAAGGAAATACCATGATTTTTATTCATTTGATTCCAGCCGCGTGAGATGTATCAGACTCATCAAAGATTTGGTTGTAAGTTTAGATCAAATTCCTGCGAAGAATGTCTTGATGGATGTGGTTGTGGCGGACATTCCTCCTCGATTTGGGATGCTCCTTTCTAGATCTTGGGGGGAAAAGTTGAAAGGTACACTACAGTTAGATTTTTCCTATGTTACAATTCCAGTCTTCGGTCAAATGAGAAAGTTATATCGAGAGCAGAAGATGAAATACATGATAACAAGCAAGGAGAAACCAATCAATCATCCTGTAAATTATGTACATACCGACTTAGAGTCGTTTGTTTTGTTTGCTGATAGTTTTAATGATATATATAGTCAATTATTTCAGGCAGAAGATATACCAGAGATCACTGAAAACTTTAGAGAAGTTCTGCAGAAAGAAAGACGAGAAAAGCAAGCTACTGTTGAGCAATCAGCTGAAGACGATGGGCAGCAAACAGAAAAAACAGAGCTGGTGCAATTTCAGCACTTGGAGGAGGATGAAGATGGTCTTTGGACCATGGATTTTGATGGCGCAGTGGGTAGTGATGGTGCTGGAATTGGTGTTTGGATTCATAGTCCATTTTCCGCTCCGGATAAGGTTCCAAGCAATGTGAGAGTTTGTTCCTACAAACTAACATTTGACTGTTCTAACAATGAGGCAGAGTATGAGGCTCTGATTGCTGGCCTTAAGATTCTTAGAAAGCTGAAAGCGAAAATAATTGCAGTCTATGGTGATTCAGAGTTGGTGATAAAGCAGGTAAAGGGTGAATTTCAAGCCAAACATCCTCGCATGAGAGCTTACCGCAATGCAGTTTTAGACATTTTGAAGTTATTTTCTGATCATACCTTGACATGTGTGCCTCGCATACAAAATGGTGTTGCTGATGGACTTGCTAAGGCAGCAAGCAATTTAAAAATTCTAATGAATTCCAGCAACAAGTTCGAGATACATGTGAAGCACCGTCCCACCGTTCCAGACAATCAGCGATGTTGGCAAGTTTTTCAGGATGACGAGGAGATTAGTGATTTTCTGCAAAATAAGGGTAAGTTTAAAGACACCTCCATAGATACAGAACACGATGATGGTAATGATGGTATACAAGTAAATCAAATGGAAGTGCTGCAACTTAAAGATAACATCATTCCTAAAGGATTGATTCCTTTAGAAGAACTCTTTGATCAAGATGATGTAGCCCGTAAACCGACATTGAGACCAACTGAAAAAGGTGTTGAGGAGGTAAATATTGGGACAGCTGAAAATCCAAAGATGGTAAAGTTATCCAAGTCATTGTCACCAAAGGTAAAAGCGGAGTATGTAAGATTGTTGTCTTCATTTGTTGATGCTTTTGCATGGGATTACTCAGATTTAAAAACATATGACACTAATATCATTCAGCATACTATCCCTATCAAACCAAATCAGAAGCCTTGCCGTTAGAAGTTGAGGAGAATCAATCTGAAGCTGCTACCGTCGATTTAAAAAGAGGTAAACAGGTTGTATAAGTCAGGAATCATTGTGCCTATCAGATTTTCCGATTGGATATCAAATTTTGTGCTCGTGAGAAAGAAGACAGGTGAGATCTATTTATGTATCGACTTCAGAAATTTGAATAAGGTATCATTAAAAGATAATTATCCGCTGCCAAAAATGGACCATATATTGCAGTGAGTAGTTGGAGCATCAAGGATTTCACTACTCGACGGCTATTCAGGATATAATCAAATTTTAGTGCATGAAGACGATCGTGGCAAGACTGCGTTCACCACTCCATGGGGAACATTTCATTATGCAAAAATGTCGTTTGGTTTGAAAAATGCAGGTGCCACTTTTCAACGTGAAATGGACATGGCTTTCACCAACGAGAAAGATGTATTTTTGGTTGTTTACCTTGATGATCTGACTGTGTTTTCAAATTCTGATGAAGAACATTTATATCACTTAAAAGTTGTTTTCCAGAAGTGCAAAAAATATGGCATTTCGCTGAATCCGAAAAAGAGTCTTTTTGCCATGGATGAAGGCAAGCTCCTTGGCCACATCATATCGAAAGACGACATTCGTGTTGACCCTGCACATGTTGAAGCCATCCAGCAGATTGAATAGCCCCGGAACAAGAAAGAAATACAGTCACTTAATGGTAAAATGAATTTTCTGCGTCGTTTCATTCCAAATCTTGCTGAGCATCTTAGAGAAATCACGAACATTCTGAAAAAGGACAGTCAGGTAAACTGGACAGAAGAGGCGGTGAAATCATTCAATTTGGTAAATTTATCTCTTTCTTCAGCCCCTATTTTAATCAGCTCGGACTACACACAGGACTTCATTTTGTTTTCATTTGCTTCTGAGCACACTTTGGCAGTTGTTTTAATGCAGAAAAGGGATGGAGTTGAGAAGCCCATTGCCTTTTTCAGTCGGATTATAAGGGACGGAGCGTTGAAATAAAACATTATTGAGAAGCAAGCACTTGTGCTTGTAAAGGCCTTGAAATATTTCCGTGTGTATATACTGCATTCCCACATTATAGCATATGTTCCTAACGCAGCAGTTAAAGATGTTTTGGTACAGGCAAATCTAGAAGGAAGGCGGGGTAAGTGGATCGCTGCGTTGTTAGAATATGATGTGTAGATTAAACCGGCCAAGCTGATCAAAGGACAAGGACTAGCCAAGCTCATGGCTGAAACAAATCTGCATGCTCTAGATATAAATTTGATCGCTGCCATGTCCAATGAAGATGAGGAGAGTACATCATTTCAGGTATCTGATATTTTTGTTTCTTCCCCTTGGTATGCTGACATTTTATACGTACTTCAGAATTTGTCTCCACCACCCGGGATGCCTAGAAATAAGAGTAGAACCTTGAAGTTGAGGGCTGCAAAGTTTTGCATATTGAATTCTGCATTATATTGGAAAGACCCTGGTGGAATGTTATTGAATTGTTTGGTAGAGGAGGAAGCCAAAAGAGTTTTGGAGGACTTTCATAGAGGTGACTGTAGGGGCCATTTGTTTTCGAAAACCACAGCGAATAAGATCCTAAGGGTAGGTTACTATTGGCCTTCTTTATTTTCTGATGTATATATGGCTGTTAAGAATTGTCACGAATGCCAAATTTTCGAAGGGAAGCAGAAACTACAGCCTTTGCCTCTCAAACCAATTGAAGTCAGTGCGCCACTTCAGCAGTGGGGATTGGATTTCATTGGGGAAATCCATCCGGCATCTTCCGGACAACATAGATGGATATTGACAGCAACGGACTACTTCACGAAATGGATCGAGGCCATTCCCACTCAACAAGCCACAGATGCGGTAATTATCTCTTTTCTTGAAAACAATATTCTGTCACATTTTGGGTGTCCTAGTAAGATAATCACAGATAATGCAGCAGCCTTCAAGTCGAAGAGGATGGTTGAATTTTGCTATAAGTACAACATCAGCTTGGGACATTCGACTGCCTACCATCTGCAAGGAAATGGCTTGGCGGAATCTTCAAATAAGTCTTTGGTAAATATCATTAAGAAATTGCTGGAAATCAATAAAAAGGGTTGGCACAAGAAATTAGTGAATGCACTTTGGGCTGATAGGGTAAGTTAGAAAAATTCTATTGGCATGTCTCCTTTCGAGTTGGTGTATTGGGTAGACACAGTTTTTCCCACTTCTCTTGCTGTCCCAGTAGTCAAATTGCTTCAGGAAGCCGGTAGTGAGGAAGATCACATGCAGCGAAGGATTAATCAGATGATCCATTTACAGCAGACATGAGAGGATGTCTTTCAAAATACATTCAAGTTGCAGGAGCGCATAAATAAGATCTACGACAAAAAGGCAAAAGAAGATAAGTTTCAGCTAGATGAGGTGGTTTTGAAGTGGGATGCTCGAAATGAAGATAAAGGAAAGCATGACAAATTTGAAAACCTATGGAAGGGTCCTTTTAAGATTGCAGTGTATCATGGTCAAAACGCCTTTCTTCTCAAAGAAATGAATGGGGATGATTGTCCCGGAGGGCCGATCAATGGTCGGCTACTCAAGCGATACCACTTCTGAGTATTTTCTGCTGATTTCATCATCATTGTATATATTGTTTTACTTCTATTTCATCGCAAGTGTGGACTAATCTCTTTTCTTCAGTCTGGGGCCCGAAGCGAAGGCTATAATTCTATAGATGGAGGTTAGTTGGTTTGCAGTTTGTCAAGTCAGTTTTATCAGTCTTTTCAGTTTTAAAGTCGAGTCAGT
The DNA here is from genome assembly GCA_034641835.2 of Pinus albicaulis. Classification (NCBI taxonomy): domain Eukaryota; kingdom Viridiplantae; phylum Streptophyta; class Pinopsida; order Pinales; family Pinaceae; genus Pinus; species Pinus albicaulis. The sequence goes on along the minus strand of CM076571.1, from coordinate 581,005,224 downwards.
TTTGGTCAAATTTCAGTCAAGTTTTCAGTCAAGTTTTCAGTCAATAAATGTGTCAAAAAGTTTTTTTGTTATCTGTTGAAATAATGACTCCATCGCCCAATGGATGAAGGCACTGTCTGACTCCCCCAGAGATCTGCCGTTCTTGGCATCTCCTTGGAGCCACCATCCCCATTGGAGCCAATGTTAGAGTCGGTCCTTACAGCCCTCTGTCAGAGATCATCCAGGAGCAAAAGGCCGAGAATGACATGCTGAAAGAGAAATTGCAAGGGGCTCAGTGGGTGATAAACTACCTGGAGCAGCGTAACAAACAGCTAGAGGATCAGCACACACTTTTAGAGCTGCGGCGAATCCGTGAGGATCGACAATTAGCCCGGAAGAGACATGGTGATATGAGACTGGCTGATCGAGATTCTTGCCTCACGCATGTTAACATTCATCTGGAGAAGTTGTTTTCAAAGGCAAATAGAGACAAATACATGCTTTGTCACATGAAAGGTCATTATTGGGCCCGCATGCACGTCTACAAAGCAAAAATGAAGATTCTGAAGAGGAGGTTGAGCAGTGCACTAAAACGGCGGAAGAGGCCTGATCCACTCCAGATTTTGGCCGAGGCTTCATTGGCTGGGCATGATACATGATGGAGGATCTTCGCTCCAAATTTCAGCAAATTTGGAGAAATTTTTGTCATTTTGGAAATTTTTGGTCTCAAAACAGGTTTTTCCGCCCAACGAGTAGCGCATCAACGTGCGCGCTTATGATTGGGACACTTGCTGGAGGAAAAATTGATATTTTTGGATTTTTCATGGTAATTTATGCATGCCCCAGTATGGCCAAAGCATTTCACCAAGTTCTGGATGATCAAAAGGGCTAAAAACACCATGAAAACCACCTTTCTGCCACCTTTTGCACCAGCAGGAAGTACTTGTGGGAGAATGAAGTTTTGGAAGGGAAAATGAACTCCAAATTGGGAAATTCCACTTGGGTTGGATAGCCAACATACAGGGCTTTCCAACGAACTATCATGAGCTCAATTTGGACTCCAAGAAGTTCCCAAAAAACAGGTCCAAAGGCGCCCGACGCATAGAGCTCAGGCGCGCGACGCATAGAGATTTTTGGTCAATTTTTCACCTTCCAGCTCAGAATTTCGGCCAGTTGGACCAGTTTCGATTGTGGATGTAATTTTTGGTTTTTCTTGATGTAATTTGATGTACATGATTTAACTTTTGCACTTATTTACTTGTTCTAGAGGATTCATTCACAAAAAAGTGAAAATTGAATGAATGAATCAGTTTCCCTCCTTTTAGAGGCAAGTTGTTTGGATGCCTAGATTTCAATTCCATGTTTAGAATTGGTTGAAACTACTCCTAGAAGGAGGAATTCAACCCCTAGAGGTGTGGGAAGGGGTTAGGATGGTCTATATGATGTAATTTCTCAATCATTTTCAGAGGTTGGACAGGTTGGACTCTTGGGAAAAGTTTGGCACACTATTGTACATATTTTTTCACATTTTGGCTAAGGAAAGATCAGAGGTTTTTCAACACCTATTGGGATTCTTGTGGATTTCAGTTCTTGATGGTGTTTTATCTCAGTTTATTGTAAGTTCTTTCATGTTTAAATGTATGCCATTCCCTTCTTATGCTTCTGAAACTAAATGAATGAGTAAATGAGGTTGAATCCATTGTTTGAGTGCTCTGCCTTTAAATCTGTTTAGTTTTACATGTTTTCGCCTGTTTGGAGAGGATCCATGTTATCCCTTGCCCTCTTCAGATCCTTTTCATTCTGATCCATCCATACACATAATCAAAAGCATCAAGACTATTGCCTACCTCGCCCCGACTCGAATTCTGCAAATATCTGGCCTTATCCTCGGACCCAAAATTGTTTTTCCCATTTTTTCAACAAAAACCAAAAAAATCAAAATCAAAATTTCCTATCTCTTTACTAGCCTAAAATCAGTATTCATTATAAGTCATCTCATCCCCTTTGAAGACCTTTTGCCGAGATAGATCCGGAGAGAGCCCTCTCCTGTCCTCGTAGGGCTAGCTACGAGGCTAAGCGTGGTTTGATGTAGCCTTGAGTTTTACCTTATTTCAGCCTAAGGTAGATTTGAGCGCTAACACAAACCATCCATCTTAGTTTCCACACCTTTCTTCAAAACTTCCATGTCATTTTTTGTTGCTCTTTGCGAGAGCGAAATTTGTTGCACTTGCTCTTGTAATTTTGATATGTCATGTTGCCATTCTTCATCTTCATGAGTCATAGTAGAGCCTTCTAAGGGTTTAATGGGTGTTGAATTCTTCGTAGGGGCCATTTTAGAAACCAATATTGATATCTATTATACAATGTGCCCTTGGAATCAATTCAAATTGATTCTTCAAACAAGACTTATGCAATTCAGGAAAATAAATACACACCTTTTACTTGCTTTTGCAAAGCTCTATATTGAAACTAAATTATCTCTATAATTTCATATCCTCAATATCTGAAATTTGGCCTTATAGTGGTCCTCTGAAGCTTATTTCAAATTCCATAGGTCTGACCTGTTTTTGATTCTTCAAGGCAAAGTTATGTCTAATGTCCCACAACGACCTAATTATGGACTGGTTTAGTAGAGCAAAATTGTACGACTTTCCACGTATCATTGTTTTCTCTTTTGGCTCTGAAATTTATAGACAGGAAACTATAGTCTGTGTACTTCCAGTCACTATTTATATAATTCCAATCTGATTCTCAAAGAGAGAGTTATGAAGAATTTCCCACGATCACCTCTTTGAGATGAAATTAGGGAGCCTGAAAAAGACCTAACTTCCACAGGTCATATCTCCAAAAATTTTGCGAACCAAGCTATGAAATTTTGTGATGATATTCCTCAGGATCTCAACTTCACGCTTTAAATATTTCATCTTTTGAACCTTCGTAGAAAACAATTTATAGAAAAAATTATGTGATGACCTTTTTAAGTGAAATTAAGGAGCCTACACAAATCCCTACCTTCAACAGATCATATCTCTGAAAATGTTTTGAACGAAGCTCTGAAATTTTGCGATGGTGTTCCTCTGTATTTCGGCTTCGCACCCTAAAAATTTCAGCTTTTTAACCTTCGTATAACAAAATTTATAGAGAAAATTCCAAGATGACCTGTTTGGAGCAGTGAAACCCTAGAATCCAAAGCTCTGATACCAAATGTTGTGAAACCAGATCCAAAATAGAAGAAAAGAGATATCAACGCCTTAGAAATAAGCCACTTCGAGGGGGAAACCTCCAATACATTACATAAATGAACAATTCTTGGATGATTCAAATTACAAAACCTATTTTCTATATATAGGAGTCCATAGGACCACAATGTAATCCTAGTGAGGCCACATTGTAATCGTAGTCGACCTAAAAATAATAATTTAAAGGCACAATAATAAAAATATGGGGGTTACAGGGGTACAATAATAAAAATATGGGGGTTACACTAACAACAATAAGGGACTATACTAGTAATATAGGGACCTAAAAAGTATAGAGCTAGAAATGGATATCATTTTGAACAATAGATCAAGATAATTAATCTATTCCCCTCAATGATCAAAGAGGAAGAAAAAATTTTAATGGAGAGGCTGACAAAAAAATATGAGGTTCTAGAGGTTCCAAAAGCCTTAGCCAGAGACAAAATTTTGGGACCAGATGGTTGGTCATTGGAACTCTTCCTTCACTTCCATGATATTACGATTGATGAGCTTATTGCAATGGTTGAAGAATCACGTAGTGTTTATAATATTTCAGGGGCTATAAATGTTATGTTCATAGTGCTTATTCCCAAAGTGGCAAATCCATCATCCTTTTTAGATTATTGGTGGTCTATTTCCCTATGCAATATAGTATATAAAATAATTTCAAAACTTATTGCAAATAGAATGAAGCCCTCCATTTCAAAAAATATTTCAGCTAAGAAATTTAAATTCATAGAATAATGGAAGCCTCACTATGTTGTGGCTATTTCCCAAAAAAGAATCCACTCGATCAAAGCTAGAAAATTGAATGCATGCCTCATGAGGAGTGATTCAATGAAGGCATATGATTGTGTGGATTAGGAATTGCTTAGGTCGATACTATTTAAGATCGATTTTAGAGCACCATTTATTAGATGGATTATGGAATGTATTTCTGTTAGCTACACAGTCATCATCAACAAGCTACCTTCATATTTCTTTAAGGATTTCAAAGGGCTAAGACAAGGTTGTTCTCTATCTCCACTTTTATTTTTATCGTTATTAACGGCTTAAGAAGGATGATCAAGGGGGATAGGTGTAGTATAAAACTTATGATTATAATTTCATTTATAGTAGTATATGTCAGTCATTATAATTTCACTTCTAGCATAATATCATTATAATTTCATTTCTAGTAGAATATATCTTCAAATCAATTTCATAACTAAACATCACAATTTAAACTTCTGCACATACTTGGATTTTCCAGTTGATATTGATTCCCTAATGATGTTTCTCTGCATTGAATCTAAGTCCTGCACTCCCAATACCAAACCAACTAATTCCTCCCTTCCTATCTGGGATAATCCTATTCGGCTCCCAGGCCTAGAAGACTTTAAGAGAAAAGTATTCTAGCCCCCATGCCTAAAACTCCAATAACATCACCCAAGTATGAATTCTCATAGATCTATAGTCCAATCACGAGTCTAAGGCTCATCCCTCATTTTTTCTCCAAGTCATAGTTTTCTCCTGGAGATTCTCAATTTCCCATGCCAAAATAATGAACCCCCAATGATTCTCATTTTTTATTTTTATATAGGAAAGGTTTTTTATCCCTTCGAAGAAACACCCACCCTCATGTCCACCAATCACTTCAGCCTTATCCATTTATTTTTTATTACTTAATTCAGTTGTCTCCATTTTTAATTAAATATATATTTAAGTGAGATTTTGGACTTGTCAGATCCATCGAATCAAGTAGGGCACCATTCTAGATTACTTTTGCATGTCTTGTCCAAACTTGTGATTTAAATTAAATTAAGCTTGGCCCATTTATAATAACAATAATCTATTATCTAATTAAAATTTTACTAATGAAATCAAATTAATATATTGTATTGTATTTTTAATAATATGGTACTAATTTTTACTTTTAATAGCTATTTCATTTTCCATACATTTATACATTTTATATAATTAAATTGCTATGTATGCTATTGGAATGCATGTGATGCTTGTGTATGAGTCTAGTATACACAGACCTCATATGCATGCTAATAATCATATTCTATCAGTATCTCAAGATGGGTAATTACATGCAGGGGTAACATATCTAGATTCAGAATAAAAGGAGAAATCACTCTTACACATCTTATGTTTGTTGATGATGTGCTTCTGTTAGACAAGGCTATGAGAGAAAAATGGTTAGCATTTCATCACAACTTAAAGATATTTTGGGAATCTATTGGACATATAGTGAGAAAAGATAAGTCAACGACCATTTCTTTGGAGCCTAAATATCTGGACATACATGATATTGCTAATATTTTCAAGGTACAAATGATATCCATGGACCAAGTATTTAGATATTTGGGACATTTTCTGAAACCAAATAAATATGAAATAAAAATATTGGTTATGGATCATTAGGAAAATTAAAAATAAATTTACACAATGGTAAAATATGTGACTTTCCATTGGAGGTAGGCTAGTCATGATTGGATTAGTACTACAGGGCATCTTGATCTATTGGATTCACATTTACAAACTTCCAAAGGTGACCATCTCCAAAATTAACTTGACAATGGCTCGCTTTCTGCGGGAAGGCATGGATAAGGATAAAAAATGTCATTTAATTAGCTTTGAAAATATTACTAACATGAAGAAGGCAGATGGGGTACTAAAGATACAAAAAGTTTCAATTTGGCACTACTTTCTAAGAACTTAAGGAGTGGACTGATTGGAGTTGAAAAATGGTAGTAAGTCATTAAATCTAAATATCTCAATAGTAATCAGTTGATGAGCTAGATAAATGAAGGGGCACTGGAGAAAAGGCAGATATCCTTTACTTAAATGTAATATTCCAAAAATTTAGCCTTCATCTAAATGGAATATTATAGTTTGTTTTATCATTAGGTAGGTGAATAAGTGGGTAGGGAGGCCCATAAATCTCTTTAGAAGGGATAATAATGCTCCTAATGTGAAAGGAGGAAGAATAAGCAGTTGGATTAAGCACCTTTGGGTGTGAATTGGAGGGGATACATGTTGAATAGGTCAAATTTGACCAAATCAACAACGTTGTCATAGAGGAGTGGCATTCATGATGAGACAGCAAAATTTTAGTGGAGGAAAACTTGCATGAGATTAGTGGCATTATGGATGGGACCCAATGTGAGAAGGCTCACACACTATATATTGAGGGGATGGTAGCCATTTTTATTCATGTTTGAAATTATTATTTCATATTGGTCTGTTTAGACTTTGCATCCTTTAGCTGTTTATCGGGGTTTGTTGTGCTGTTTAGCGCAAGGGTGTTTCTGATCGAGAATCCCTACCTCATCCTCAAGGAAGAAGAGGCTCATTGGACTGCATTTCCTCATTCCATCATTCTGGCCAAGCTACCTCCTTCAACTATAGCGTAGTTTCTATTTAGAGCTGGGTTGTGTTGTAGGGTGCAGCAAAGGAGGATCACATAGAAAATTCTGGGCTTGTTTTTCAATGGAGAGGTAGCCTATCCATTAGAGTATCAACAAGGAGGGCCCTTGGGAATATTTATATATTTTTTGCATCAATAAAACCATCTACCATCCCTCACAGTGCAGTTTCAGTCTAGATCTGTGTTATTTTTAGAGGCAGTTGCTGAGAGGGTTCATTGAGCTCATCAGGTGTTTCTATTTCTGAATAGAGGGATCAACCTTCTATTGATAAATACCATTGGAGGAGGACATTACCATTTCAGATCTTTCATAGCCTCATTCTATTCAGTTCAATATTTTAGTGACATATCAACCCTAGGGTTATTTGTCACATTGTATATTTTTGGTCTTTCTAGCAATCTTTTCTGGGTTGGCTAGAAATCATGTATTAAATCCCATATCTTCCTTTCTGGGAATTTATTTTGTATCTATCAGCCATATTCCATTAATTTATGTTTACAACAGTAGCTACACTGATATAGACAGTGTTTTCACTGCTCTTCGACATTCTATATAGTCGCAGCAACTCATGTGATTATTGTTCCGATCATAGGTGGCTTGTTCTTATTTCTTGAGTGGCTTTACCCTCAAGATCTTTTTGTATACTGTTTCTAATATATGAGTAAAATGATGGCTGCATATTGATCCCTCTTATGACATGTTCATAATTGATGTGTTTTACATTATTATGTCTTGTATTGCTACTATTTCCATTTTGGAATATTACAGTGGTATCGGAGCATAATATTGGCTCAGCCTATGAATTCAAGACACTATGCCATTAGGAGGAGAATCTTCTCATATAAAAGAGAAGTTGTACAGAATAAACAAAGGCATGACTCCATTACTTGGAGAAATTAAGGAAGAGAGGCTCTCCAAGCTTCTTTTTCAAACTATGAAAAACATCAAGGAAGATATCAAGGAGATGAAAAGGGAGAGGTGTAGAAAATTTCCAAGAGGGTTTGAAAGTGAAGAAAGCCCTAAATATTCACATGATGGGGTGTGAGCATTCAACCACACATGCAGATCCACAGCGCATTTTATTTCCCACATTCACTGCAAGAGAAATGGAGGAAGAAGATTCACCAAAGGAGGAGACCTTGAGTGACTATCTTCAGGAGTATGAGTCTCAATATTGGAGGTTCAAAGAGCAGTTGGAATTAAAAGGGTTCTTCCAAATCAATGAAGATAGAAGATACAACAGCCATCACAGAAGCTAGAGAGGCAAAATCTTTCTACCTAAATTTTATGGATCATCAAAGTGCACAGCCAAGGCTTGGGTGAAGGAGCTAGATCCCTATTTTCAACTATACCAAGTCTCAGAAAAGGAGGCCGTTAGAGTAGCAGCGCTACACCTTAAAGTTATGGCCCATGATTGTTGGTTTTATAGTTCTGCTTCATTTCATCATGCAAGTGTAAATACTTATGCATGGTCTACTAACAAGATAGTGAAAAGATTTGATATTAGACATTGTAAGACATCTTGTTTTGAACCCAAAAATTCAAAACCTTTGCATGATTTGGAGGGATCTATTTTACCAACTCCACTCCATAATTCTATTGAAGGGGATAAAAATAGGCATAGTACCTTGTCAAGGGCAAGTTCCCCACTCCTTGAAGAGCCCTCTTCTATAGATGAAGACATGGAGATTCCTCCTTCAAAGGAAGGCCAAGATCTAGGGTCTCTCATTGATGATGAGGCATTCTCAAATATTGATGAAGAGGATGAGAAAAGAAGAGCTAACAGCGTTGTACCATCAGGAGAATATCCATCACCACATGGAGGTGGAAAAGGAGCCTTTGCTTCCATTATAGGAGCCCTTGTGTCTTTGCAAGGAGTTCCAAATGATCTAACATGTGGGAACCAAAGCATAATTCTGGAACAACATGTATCAGTTTTGGTGGGTTGTGAGACTTGGTAGATGGAAGGAGAAGAAGAAAAGAAGGATCAGCATCAAGGGATGATGAGCATTCACCCTTATCTACTTTAGGAGGTTTCTGCACAGAATAAGGAGATTTTATTGTGCTGTGAAAGGAGGGACAAATCAGTCCACTCATATATACAATCTGCTTTAGATCTTGATGTCTCACTACATGGGGGCATTCCACCTGGGAGTCCACCAGATCTAGAGTTGGTGAGAGACATCTTACCATTTGGTTCACCACTCTCATATTCCGGAGGGGTGAATACATTGGAGGGGTCTAGTATAGAGCAGAGAGTCTGAGATAGACTCAAGGAGGAGGGATACACTCTCCCATTTTCAGCATTACCCACTCTCACTACATATTCTACACTGACAGAAGGTTCTACATTGATGGAGGATGGCACCACCATGGTGCAAGGAAGCTGCTCCATGGATTTGGAGAAATATAGGGAGTCAACCCCTTGAGGAAGTAATCCTCCATATATTGGAGCATATGGAGGCCACTCATGCTTACATTGGCCAAGGTCAGGAGGTTCTTTTTGGATGGTAGCTTCTCATGGGAGGCCAACTTCCAAAGGCCACCACTTCTACTTGAGCGTGAGTGGTGGCATGATGGGCATGGTAGCACTTGGGAGGATGAATTTGGCATGAGGGATGTCATAGGAAAAGATAACAGCATATGGGGAGCTTCACATTTCAAATATTTAGCGCTATCTCTTAGGAGGATTGATTCTTATTGGAGGTCTCAAATTTTGGTAGAGTACTCCAAGGATCTTGGTGCTTGCATGATCCTTGATGACCCAGAGGGAGATGATAGATATATGGTGGATGATGGGGTCATATATTCTTATGGAAGAGTCTTCTTGACTAGAGCTTCTGAGCTCAAGGAGAAGCTGTTACATGCAGCACATGTGGACTTTTTTTCCATACACTATGATGCATATCATTCCTTGATGGAGGATTTCACTTGGGAGGGCATCCAGAAGGATGTATATCAGCATATGGAGAGATGCATAGCCTGTATGATGATGGATAGGTTTTCACAACCACTTCCCTACTCATTGAGAGTGAAGGAGAAGTTTCAGTTGAGCGATTTCAACTCAATGAACAAGGTACATAGTAGAATATGTACATTTACGCATTATGATTTGCACTCCTTTACTTTTTGTGAGCAGCATATTGTACCAAGGAGGATAATTCCTTCTTGTATGTTGTATTGTGATGTACTTGAGGCCATTTGTAGCATTGATGTTGGCCATCCTATTGGTGATTTGTGGGAAGTGCCACATGATTCTTGGTGTGCACCATTGGCACCAAATTTTACTATTGTGATCCCATCTTGTAGGATGATTGTGGCAGCAAAAAAATGGCTGAAAAGACACTTGTTATAATTTTTTTTGAGGCAGGCAAGGGATGCACTGCGCTGGTTCCACATGTGGTACTATGATCCACTTCCCAGTTGTCATATGGAAACTTGTTTTTATTTGTTATTGCTTCCATATATTGATGATTTTCTCATTCTTATGGGAAGCTTTGTTGGGAGGATGGCACAAGAGTTGGAGTTGCCCATTGGTAGTATGATTCTCCATACTTCATATGTTTCATGTTTTAGGAGAAACAATGGGCAAGCCATGATTTCCACACTACATCTCTTGTCTTCATGTGGGAGGAGCCATTTGGAGAACTTGAGTTCTTGGGAGAGGCACTTCATGGATGTTTTGATTGGTGGGGTAGCTTGGGACATTCTTGGAGACCATAATATTTCATCCCAAGATCAGGAGCAGCCCCATACATTTCATAAATGGAGAGAGAAATAACATGGGTGGAAAAATCTAATCTCTCCATACAGCCCCAATACATTGCATGAACCAGGGGTTGAAGATTTATTTTATGAGCTACCTAGGATGCCTCATTTCATTTGGATGATAGCATGGGTATGCGAGTCTCTTATTGGGATGGAGATCCCCAATCTTCATATTCTCACTTACCTTGAGGAGGCCATTGGACAAAAAGAAGGTTTCCACTTACACCTTCCACTTTCTCATGATGAGAGCCATTTGGTGTTGCATACCTGGGAGGAACCATTGGGGGGCAGATTTATTGCAGATTATTTTGAGTAGTGGTGGGAACTATTTGATGAGGAGGCTACAAGAGGAAGGAGGGAGAATTTTTCCATATCCTTGTTGTTTCTTGAGGACAAGCAACATTTTGGAGGGGAGGACTGTAATATTCCAAAAAATTAGCCTTCAGCTAAATGGAATATTATAGATTGTTTTATCATTAGGTAGGTGAATAAGTGGGTAGGGAGGCCCATAAATATCTTTAGAAGGGATAATAACACTCCTAATGTGAAAGGAGGAAGAATAATCAGCTGTATTAAGCACCTTCAGGTGTGAATTGGAGGGGATACATGTTGAATAGGTCAACTTTGACCAAATCAAAAATGATGTCATCGAGGAGCGGCATTCATGATGAGACAACGCAGTTTTAGTGGAGGAAAAATTGCATGAGCTTAGGCATTTATGGATGGGACCCAATGTGAGAAGGCTCACACACTATATATGGAGGGGATGGCAGCCATTGTTATTCATGTTTGATATTATTATTTGATATTGGTCTGTTTAGACTTTGCATACTTTAGCTGTTTAGCGGGGTTTGTTGTGTTGTTTAGCACAAGGGTGTTCCTGATCAGGAATCCCTACCTCATCCCCAAGGAAGGATAGGTTCATTGGATTGCATTTCCTCATTCCAACATTCTGGCCAAGCTACCTCCTTCAGCTACAACGCAATTTCTATTTAGAGTTGGGTTGTGTTGCAAGGTGCAGCAAAGGAGGATCACATAGGGTCAATTCTGGGCTTGTTTTTCAGTGAAAAGGTATCCTTTCCATTGAAGGATCAGAAAGGAGGGCCCCTGGGAATATTTATATATTTTTGATATTATTCCAACCATCTACCATCCCTCACAATGCAGTTTCAGTCTAGATCTGCGTTATTTTTAGAGGCAGTTGCTAAGAGGGTTCATTAAGCTCATCAAGAGGGTCTATTTCTGAATAGAGGAATCAACCTTCTATTGAGAAATACCATTGGAGGAGGAAAATACATTTTTAGATCTGTCATAGCCTCATTCTATTCAGTTCTAGATTGCAGTGACATATCAACCCTAGGGTTATTTGTCACATTGTATATTTTTTGTATTTCTAGCAATATTTTCTGGGTTGGCTAGAAATCATGTATTAGAGCCCATATCTTCCTTTCTGGGCATTTATTTTGTATCTATCAGCCATATTCCATTAATTTATGTTTACAGAAGAAACTACACTGATATAGACAGTGTTGTCACTGCTTTCTGACATTCTATACAGTAGCAGCAACTCATGTGCTTATTGTTCTGATCATAGGAGGCTTGTTCTTATTGCTTGAGTGGCTTTACCCTAAAGATATTTTTGTATATTTTTGCTGATAAATGAGTAAAATTATGGCTGCATATTGATCCCTCTTATGACATGTTCATTTTTGTTGTGTTTTACATTATTATGTCTTGTATTGCTGCTATTTCCATTTTGGAATATTACATTAAAGAATCTTGTTTAAGGAAAAGCCATGGCTTTTTAGCAACTGGAGGTGGCAGGTTGGTACATGAGAGAGAGTAGAGATAGGGCTAGCATGTATCATGGCCATGATATGGAATCAAATTCTATCGCTAACCTATTAAACGCTTTACACAACAAAGTTTTTCACTTCATTAAATAGATTTATAATGAGCTAGAGTTGGATCTGGTAACAAATAACTAGTTAGAAGTAAGGGTATTGGGCCTCCCATATGTTCATACCACATAATAGGAAGAATATATTACATAGTTGTTGATGGTGCTGTAAATCTATCAACCAAGGGGTTCTCCCCGATGAAACTTCCCAATTAGAATTTGCACCATTTGGTGTAGAATCCCTTCTGAAAATAAGGCCCAACTGTCGTATGTTCTCAAATATTTTCCTTGGCTACAATTTCTATCACAAGAGAGTAATTCATAGGTACTTCGGATGAAAAATTGAGTATTCCTTGTAGAATTTTCAGTTGTAGAATGTATCGAGATTATTCTACCGAAAGGGGAGAGAAAAGTGAGCCTTTCAAAGACAAGTAATAGTACTAATATAGTAAACACACACTAGCACATACATATGAATGAATTGTTGGAAAGATAGCCAAATAATTCACACAAAAGCAACGATTGTTAAAAAACATACAACACACCTTCAACAAGATAAGTACATAAGCCACCGAAATAGTTCAATTTCCTTAGTATAGATGAAAACAGCATACATCACAAACATTCAAAGAATATTCTTACAATATTTACGACATATGCATGAAAGTGTGTCAGCTCAACGAGCTTTGAAATTAAGCAAAAATTCCAAGATACATCAAGACAATGAACACCGCTAGCTCCAATATTTAAGTGTTAGAGAAACCACTTTCTCCTCCAAAAGAACTATCTTCTTCTCTAATGCCTAGTAGGAGGAGCCAAGGTGAAAAGAACTTTACATGAGCAATGAGGGTGTGTATATAACAAATGGGGTGATAATTAACCTTCCTTGTGACTCTTGGACTACCTTCATGATTTTTTGAATTATTTACGGCCTTTTGATTCCTACATGACTTTTCAAATTACATGGATGACTCTTGGGCTTCAACTTAACATTACATTTCTCTAATATTGAATTTACATAATCCACAAATGATGTGGTAAATGATGACTCATGACATGACAGTGATTGATCCGAACATAGATAGGAACACAAAAAAATATAGATATAACCATAAATATAGAGATGCAGCTAAACAACACTTCATTTCATTAATATCAATGAACTAAAATATTCTTACAAACAGAATGGAAATAAACTAGCTCAGGCGATGGTAGCTTATCTTTGAGAAGAGATTTTGTGGATACATGCCTAGGAACTATGTTACAATGAGGCTCAAAGGCCTATTTATTATTTAGAAACAATGGAAATCCCTAAACATCCAAAAACCTAACCCTAGGAGATGAATCGCCAAATTTGTGGGCCTTGTTTGGGTAAATTGGTATATCAACTTCCTTGGGTCGTAACTTTGGCATACGATATCTGTTTGACATGAAAAATACCTCGCTAAAAATATCTATCCAAGGATAAAAATTTCAACTACAAATATGATTCAAAGACTTGTATTTACCCATTTTCCAAAAAAACATCATTTAGGGCCTCAAAACGGCTCCGAAAGTTCAGGACCCGAAAAACTACCAAAAATAGTAAATTGTGCTACAGTTAAGGAAACTAAAAAAATGAAAGAGACAATGATGGGGATCTAAGTGGAACAAGTGAGTGGTCATAAATATTAACCTAGAGAAATCCTCCCCCCTTAGGAAGCAATGGTACCCATTGCATCGAGCCTCCATCAGATGGGGAAACTTCTATTGAACTTGGTCCCTGGTGAGCCACTTTCCTTAGTGCAGGAGTTGGCCAGCTTTAACAACCCGATATAGTTGTATATTTTTCTGGCGAGTTTTCTTGATCACATGTCCATGATATGATCATTTTTTTCCTGTTCCATGCAGTCTGGGTTTAACTCTGTTGGTGTGAGTTTTTCTGCAATGTCAGATGTGTCCAATAATGATGGAAAGTATGGTCAAGGAAGGTCCACATTAAACATTGGGTGAAAATCAAGGAATGGTTGAATTATAAGCTCAAAGGCATTGTCCCCTACAACCTTGGTGATGGTCTATGTCCCATATCGGATCCGGCAAAGCTTATGTTGTGGCCCAGCAAGGCACTCCTTTTGTAGATACACCCAAAAATTTTCCCCTGCCTGGAACTTATGTGGCATTTGATGTTGATCATGTCGCTGCTTGTACTTAGCATTGAATTTTTCCAATATTTTATGGAGCTGCTAGCAGATGTATTCGATTCCCTCAATGAATTTTTTAGCCCTGTCAGTTTCAGACTAGACATGGGTCGAACATGCCAGAGTAGCTGCAAATGGTATAACCACATCAATGAGACATAATGGTTGGAATCCAAACCCAACTTGAAATGGTTTGTGTCTATTTGACCTATGGAGAGCTCTGTTGTAGTTTTGTTAGACATAGGGGAGGCTTTTATCCCATGTGTGAGGATGCTTCGAATTGTACATGCGCATAATGTGTACGATCATCATGTTGACGACCTCTGTTTGTCCATCATTTTGGGGGTGGAAAGTCATGGACTTAGTGAGCTTGGTATCCAGCATCGACTAGAGAATTAACCAAAATGTACTTAGGAACCTCCTGTCTCTATCTAAGATAATGGATTGTGGGATCCCAAAATGTACTCACACTCGTTCTAAGAAGATCCTAGCTGTGGTTTCTGCTGTGATACTCTTCTTGCAGGCTGTCAGAATGGCCATCTTAGAGAATATGTTAACAACCATGAAAATGCAGTTTTTTTCGTACTTAGTCGAAGGGAGGACTGACTTGTAATCCATGAATATGGATTCCCAAGGTTAAATAGGAGTAGGCAAAGGAGTATATATACCTTGCTTCTTGATGGTCGATTTGTGAATGGTGCAAAAAGTGTAGGAACTGATGTACTTTCCAACATCCTATCAAAGGTTTAGCCAATAAAAATACTTCTATAGCACTACCACTAATTTCTCTTCTCCAAAGTGTCCAGCGACTCGATTGTAATGCGCCTCCCAAATAATCGTGGCAAGCTCGCTTGTAGGAACACAGAGGTGTCCTAGGTTACATAATAATGTGTCCTAGAGGTGAAAATTTGGAACTTTCTTGCCTTCGAGGAGTGTCTGGTATGTGTTTTTGAATTTTGGATCGCTCTTATACAGATGTGACCACTCTGAAGCCTTGTGGCCACAAGAGTACAACACCATGTTCAGCACCATGATCGGCAGTCGTCTGAGGAAGTCTGTAACATTATTGGTGTTTCTCTTCTTTTACTTAATTTTCAAGTGGAACTATTGCAGGTATTTGGACCATTTATGATGGATATCGTTCTGTAACTTCACTTGTGCTTGTATTAACTACAGGGGTCGGCGGTCTGTGTGGATGACTGTTTCCTTCCCCAAAATGTAATGCTTCCATTTTCAGCAGACCTTCACAATGGAATACATCTCTTTGTCATAGGTGGGACACTTTTATACTGTGTTTGAAAGTGTCTCACAGTGATATGTCATTGGATTCCCTTGCGGAGTAAGAACTGCACTAATGGCATAGTCAGAAGCATCTGTCTTGATCTCAAATGGTTGTTGCATGTCTGGTAATGTGAACACTGGTGCAGAGTAGAGGGGGTGTTTCAACTCAAAAAACGCCTATTGTTGGGATTTAGAACAAAATAATTTTACTTTCTCTTCACCCTTGATGACTTGACTCAAAGGCCAAGTGATATGAGAGAACCCCAACATGAACCTCCGGTAGAAATTGTCAAGACCAAAAAAGTTGCGCAGCTCTTTTAGAATGGTTGGGGCTAGCCAATCCCAAATGACTCGTATCTTGTCTAGGCCCACATGCACACCCCTCTCATCAATGATGTACCCTAGATATTTTACTTGGGTCATACCAAAAGTGCATTTTTCCAAATTGGCACACAACTTGTGTTTTCGCAGAGTTTGGAGGACTTCTCGAATATGGAAGAGGTGCTATTCCCAACTCTAGCTGAAGATCAATATGTCATCAAAATACACCACCAAAAATGAGTTGGTGAAGGGTAGCAAGATGTCTTCTGTCAGACTCATGAAGGTTGTGGGGGCATTCTTCAACCCGAAATTCATGACCAGCCATTCGAAAAGGCCCTTCTTGTATTTGAAGGCAGTCTTACACACATCAGAGGTTTTGATTGGTACCTGGTGATACTCAGAATTAAATTCGATTTTGTTGAAATATTTGGCCCCCTTGAACTCGTCCAAAAGGTCATCAATCCATGGGATTGGAGACCTATTTTGGACAGTGATATTATTCAGTGCCCGATAGTCAATATAGAGTCTGCAAGTCTATTCCTTCTTCTATACCAACACTATTGAGCTCCCACAAGGTGATGAACTTGGCCTGATGTGCCCTTTCTAAAAAAACTCTTGAATATTCCTCTCGATTTCACCATTCTCCATAAAATAGCGTTAATAGATCGGTTCATTGGGTAGTGATGCACCTGGGTTGAGATCAACCGGGAGTGCTTGATCTGACAGTGTAGAGGTACCCCTGTGGGTGAGGTGAAGATGTCCATGTACTCTTCCACAACCTTGTCCATATGTTGTTGTCATACAGAGGAGCCTTGTCTTGAGGTCGTGGCCACAATATTCTTCTTTTCCTAAGGGTGAATCATAAGGGAAAAAAATTTCCTGGTCTGATAAATGAGCTTACTACATATCTTTGCAGTGATCAAAGAGATGTTGATAGACATAGCTACCTCTGGTATCTTGTACAACTTATTGCCTAAAGTAATAATAATAGCGTGAGGGCTAGACTCATACATAGAATGCCACTTCCATAAGTATGGTTGGCCTAATAATACATCACAAAATTCAAGATGATCAACATCACACAATACCTCATATGTGAAGGGCTTGATGTTCTAGGGAAGGTGACACTATTCGCTGACACGGAGATCGCGTCCTTGGTGAATCCACCTGATGGTGTACAGCTGTGGGTGTGTTGTGGTCAGTAGGATACTAGGACCAACCACTTCATGACCTCTACTGAAATGAGGTTCTTTTGGCTTTTTTTGTTGACAATGAACTGTAGTGGAGAACCCTTCACCCACATCTAGGAGTGGAAAATGCGCTCCCCCTCCTCTGGATCTTTGGGCTCATCCTTCTGGATATTGGTGGTGGTAATGGTGGCACTCGGCTCTACAAAAAAAAATTGATTCCCTTTGTAATTCCCCTTGTCGGGTTCTGACT
The DNA here is from genome assembly GCA_034641835.2 of Pinus albicaulis. Taxonomy (NCBI): domain Eukaryota; kingdom Viridiplantae; phylum Streptophyta; class Pinopsida; order Pinales; family Pinaceae; genus Pinus; species Pinus albicaulis. The sequence continues at coordinate 580,987,700 of CM076571.1, read as the reverse complement.
CAGATTCAAAGCATGCATCTGATTCAGAATCCTTCAGCTCGACTACCAGTGACTACTTGGCCCAACACTTACTTTTGTTGTGAGTGGGGATCTAATGGAACTCACACTACTTTCCTGTGTCCTTCTTTTTCTTCGTGGTGTTGTTATTTTCTTGCAACTTCAGAGGATTTTCGTAGGTCACTCTGCCTTGGCCTTTTCCTTTTTTTTGCGGTTTTGGGGCTTCTTTCCCTTGCTTCAGATTTGCAGATCCAAAGTCTCGCTTCTTATATTTAAATTTATGTTCGATCTTGGCAGCATATCAGTATGATGCACCAAGCTAGGAGATGTCAAGGAAATCCATTTCCTCCTGAATGTATATGTGAAAAAAACTGTTGTACTTAAGCACCATATGTTTCCTCGAATATTTCATACCCAATTTTGTACATAGGGTATGGAATAGATTTGTCATCTCATGTAGATCTTGATCCCTTTGCTGCCGCAGTGTAGTCCATTGTATGTACTTGTCCTCATATCTCCCCACAAGGTAATATTATACCTTGATGGCATCTCGGAAATAATTCCAAGTGGTTTCAATTGAAAACAATGAGGTTTCTCTCTCTTCCCTCTGTTCACAGTAGGTTTCCCACGAGTCCTTGACATGGGGGGTGGCTTTGAGGAGCGCAAAATTAATATTTTCCCAATTGGAAATATCATGAACTTAAAAATAACCTTCCAATGGATTTAACTATCTATATACAACATATGCATTTATCTGGCCTTCAAATATGGGAATGTCAAAGTTGACTTGTACCTTGAAGGGAGTGGTGCCTCTAGAGTGATTGCCATACGAAGATGTGTCACCTGTTGGCATCTGCCGAAGGATCTGGGAAAATTTTTCCATCATCATGTTCCTTTGTCACTCGAGGGTTTCTTTGAGAAAATTTTGCAAATATCTTCTGCTCACTCATATTTTTTTCTTCCACCATGGCAGTCCATTGGGATTTGCAAGGCTATTCTTCCAAAGGTTCAACCAGTTTGAGCCCTAATTCCTTATACCCTGACCTCATTGGGGACACGCAAAGAAAAATAGAGAAAGAGAAGACCGCTCTGATACCACTAATCTAAACTTCCACATGAATGCAGCATAATAAAAATATAACTATAAATACAAAGATGCGCCAGAAACAACACTTAATTTAATTAATATCAACTAACTTAAATATGCTTACAAAAAGAATGGAAATAAACTATATTAGGTAATGGTAGCTTATATTTGAGAAGAGATGTGACAACTACATGCCTCTGAAATGTGTTATAATGACACTCAAAGGCCTATTTATTATTGAGAAATAATGGAAAACCATAAACATCCAAAAAAATAACCGTAGGAGATGAATCGCAAAATATGAGGGCCCCATTGGGGTAAATTGGTACATCAACTTCTCGGAGTTGTAACTTTGGCACACGATATCTGTTTGACGTGTAAAATACCTTGTTAGAAATATATATCTGAGGAATAAAAATTCTAATTTCCAACATCAATTAAACACTCATGTTTTCCCATTTTCCAAAAAACCGTCGTTTAGGGCCTCAAAACGGCTTTGGAAGTTCAAGACCCAAAAAATTGCAAAAAATAATAAGCTATGCTACAATTAAGGAAATTGAAAAACTGAAAGAAACAATGGTGAGGATCCAATTGGAATAGTTGGGTGGACACCAATATCCATCTGGATCAATCCTCCCCCCCTTAGGAAGAAATGGTCCCCATTGCGTTGAGTGCCTCCATGATATGGGGAAACTTCTATTGAACTTGGTCCCTAGTGAGCCACTTGCCTTGGTGCAGTAGTTGGAAATCTCTGACAGCTTGATACAATTGTATCTAATGTTGGTGAGTGTTTTTTATTTGTGTCTCCATGATACAATCATTTGTGGCCTATTCCATGCAGTCTCAGTCTAACTTCGTTGGTGTGAGTTGTTTTGCAATGTTGAATGTGTCCATTAATGGTGGAAAGTATTGCCGAAGGCAATCCACATTGAACATTGGGTGTAGGCCAAAGAATGGTGGAATGCTAAGCTCAAAGGAATTTTCGCATACAACCTTGGTGATGGTGTACGACCCATATTGGAGCAAGAAAAGCTTGTGTTGTGGCCTAGCGAGGATCTCCATCTACAAATGTAGCCAAAAAATTTCCCCCACTTGGAACTTATGTGGCACCTAATGTTGATCATGTCATTGCTTGTAATTATCAATGGATTTGTCCAATATGTCATGTACCTATTTTTGGATGTGTTGGATTCACTCAATGAAGTTGTTAGCGTTGTTGGTTTTAGTATATACATGGGTCGAAGTTGCCTAAGTAGTTGCAAATGGTATAACCACATTAATGGGACATAATGGTAGGAATCCCAACCCCACTTGAAAGGGGTTGTGGCCAATTGATTTATGGAGAGATTTTTTGTAGCTATGCTAGACATAGGGGGGGATTTTGTCCCATGTGTGAGGATGCTTCGAGTTGTACATGTGCTGAATGTGTACGATCATATTGTTGATAACCTATGTTTGGCCATTAGTTTGGGGATGGAAAGTTGTGGACATAGTGAGCTTGGTATCCAACATCGACTGGAGACTTGACCAAAATGTACTTAGGAACATGTTGTCCTGATATGAGGTAATGGACTGTGGGATCCCAAAGTGTACCCACACTCATTCAAAGAAGACCATAGTAGTGTCTTTTGTTGTGATACTCTTCTTTCAGGCTAACAGAATGGACATCTTAGAGAATCTGTCAAAAACCATGAAAGTGCAATCGTTTCCATGCTTAGTCGAAGGGAGTCTCGACATGTAATCCATGGAGATGGATTCCCAAGGTTGACTAGGAGTAGGCATAGGAGTATTTAGGCCTTGCTTCTTGATGGTCCGTTTGGAAATGGCGCAAGAAATGCATGATCTGATTTACTTCCCAACATCATGTCAAAGGTTCAGCCAATAAAAATAATTTTGTAGCATTGACACTGTTTTCTCTACTCTGAAGTGTCGAATGACCTAACTGTAGTGAGCCTCCCAATTCATCTTGGAATTCTCACTAGAAGGAACACAAAGGTGTCTTAGGTGACATAACAATGTGTCCTAGATGTGAAAATTTGGAACTTGCTTACCTTATAGGAATTTTTGATATGTGTTGTTGAATTCTAGATCGGTATTGTACAGATGTGGTCACTCTAAAGTGTCATGCCCACAAGAGTCGAGCACAGTGGTTAGTGCCATGAATGGTGGTCGGATGAGGCAATTTGTAAAATTATTGGTGTTTCCCTTCTTGTACTTAATGTTCAAGTGGAATCGTTTCAGGTATGTGGACCATTTCTGATGGTGATAGTTCTGCAAATTCGCTTGTGTCTATATGAAATGCAGGGGTTAGTGGTCTGTGTGGATGACCATTTCCTTCCCCATAATGTAATGCTTCAATTGTCGACATGCCTACACAATGGAATGCATCTCTTTTTCATATGTGGGATATTTTCGAACTGCGTCTGAAAGTGTCTCACTGTGATATGCCACTGGATGCTTCTGTTGAGTAAGAATGGCACCAATAGCATAGTTATAATAATTTGTTTCGATCCCAAATGGCTGTTGCAAATATAGTAATTTGAGCACTAGTGCAGAGAAGAGGTGATCCTCCAACTCAGAAATGTTTGTTGTTGGGATTCATACAGAAATAATTTTTCTTTCACTCTGCCCTTGGTTGATTTGGCTGAAAGGGAAAGTGATATGAGAGAACTCTGACACAAACTTATGGTAAAAATTGGTAAGACCCAAAAATTTGTGAAGATATGTTTGAGTGGCTGGGGCTGGGAAATCCCGAATGACTTGTGTCATGGCTGGGTCCACATGCACACCTCGCTAATTAATGATGTACCCTAGATATTGAACTTGGTTCATACCAAAAGTGAATTTTTCCAAATTTGCACACATCTTGTGTTGTCGTAGAGTTTGGAAGACTTATCAAATATGGTAGAGGTGCTCTTCTCGACTCTATTTGAAGATCAAGATGTCATCCAAATACACCACCATGAATGAGTTGGTGAAGGGTCGCAAGATGTTTCCCATCAGCCTCATGAAGGTTGTGGGGGAATTTGTCAACCTGAAAGGCATGACCAGCCATTCGAAAAGGAACTCATTATATTTGAAGGAAGTATTCTACACATTGGAGGGTCCAATTGGTACCTGGTGATACCCAGACTTCAATTCGATCTTGATGAAATATTTGCCCCCCTTGAGTTGGTCAAAAATATTATCAATCTGTGGGATTGGATACCTATTCCAGATAGTGATCTTGTTCAAAACCTAACAGGCAATACAAAGTCTCTAGGTCCCATCCTTCCTCTGTACCAACACAATCAAGCTCGCACAGGGTGATGAAATTAGCTTGATGTGCCATTTTTTCAACAAGTCTCGAATCTACCTCTTGATTTCATCGTTCTCCAGAACAGAGTGTTTATAGATCGATCCATTGGGTAGTGATGCACATGGGGTCATATCAATGGAGTTCTTGACTGGACAGCGTAGAGTTACCCTTGTGGGTGAGGTGAAGATGTCTCTATGCTCCTCCACGACCTTGCCCATCTATTGCTACCATGCGAAGGAGCCTTGTATGGAAGTTGTGGCCATTATCTTCTTCTTGCCCTAACATTGAATAATAAGGAAAACATATTTCCCATTCTGGGAAATGAGCTTACTACATTTCTTCTTAGTGATCAAAGAGATGGCAGTAGGCTTCCTTCAATGGTCACCCTTCAGATACCAATATTAGTCCAAAACATCACTATTCACCGATGTATCATTGACGAAGGTGCATCCACATGTAGCATGTCAAAGAACGTCTGGCAGAAGTTAGGGTCCCCTGAACTAAAGCCATCAGACATCACACTTAGAGAATACGATGGTTGCCCTTCAGCCTCCGTCGATCTCTACCAAAACGTCTCGGTCTACTTAGCCAGAAAGACGGTTTTTATATACATTGAAGTCTTGGATGCCAAATTGGATTAAAATATACTCCTTGGCTAGAGTTATATGTACACCATGTCAGCCATCACCTCCTCTGTCTTACGAATTATGATGTTCCCCCATGAGCACTACATCGTTACTGTCAACTAATTGACGCATAACGAAAAGTGGCCCCTAATAAATATTGATGTCATTCTAGACTATGTAGATACATCTGTGGACACACTAACACGGTACCAATAATATGTCCATAGCCAGTTCAAACCGTCATCCATCCTAGGGTCATTCCTAGGTGATCCCCCTATTATCCCAAAGCCACCATATGGCATCATAGAGGCGTCGGTGTGCATGATGTCCACATAAAGCACCGAGTCTAATAAGGACATGGATATATGTAGTAATAATACCAAATCCTCAGCCATGATAGCCTCTTTAGCCTACCCCACCTCCCAAACCCCTTTCCTCTACCCACGAGCTGGTTTTGTATCCCAGCAGGTCTTAGTGACCGTGGTGCTACCAAACGTATCTTTTGCAATACCAGTTTGGTACCTCATTCCCCCTACTGGGACAGGAGCCATTCACATCACCTCTACAAGGTTACTACCCCTCAATCCCGAGGAGGCCCCACCCGCTCAGGAGATTTTCCCAAAAATACCTAAACAGGTAACTCCTACTGCAAAACTGATGATTCTGGACAAGAGAAGAGGAAAGAAGATGGATACTCCCACCACGCAACGGGAATCACCATGTTGCGCCATATGTGACGTAGTAGGCCACCCTACCAACATCTTCCCAGAGCTAGGTGAATTAAAAACACTCCTTAGTTCTAAGGTAGACATCATCACACCAAGTTCCCGTAAAAAGGAACCTGCCACCAAAATTCAAGGCAAAGCATTGCATACCAATCACGCATGCGCCATCTGTAGCAATTATGGAGACTATACCCATCATTTCCCAAAAATCCCACAGTATAGGGACACCTTACATGCCATCGAGCGATCCTATCAAGAGGATCCCTCCATCTAGTCATATGGAGATGAACCTCGCACCATCCTTTACCTACAAGAGGAAAGACAGTCACCAGAAAGACTCCCATTCATATTTCCCACTCATATCATACACTGGGCACTGTGCGATGAACGTGGTCACTTCATCGAAGAATGCGCGGTCCTGGAACTCATCCACAGATGGTATCCTATAGAACAAGTTTATTATGTTGGTTTGCGGGCAGCACAATTCACATGTCCTTTATGTACTGACAACCTTCTAGAAAATTTCCACTATATCCCCTGATTCCGATTAGCGTTGGCTATTTTTCGCTTGGCCATAGTCAGCCTCTCCCAAGAATATGGCACAGACTCAGAATCTATGAACAGCTCGACAGCCTAAGAAGATGTGACAAGTAGATCCATCCTCTTTATGGTAGCTGAAAAGCGACCAATTAGGGATATCTTAGTCACCCCCAACCACTCTTTAGAGTGAAGACCAACATGTGCATTATGTAAAATGTCCAATCATGTGGTCACTACCTGCCTTGACGTAGAAGCACTACAACGTTGGTACCCTGTCAGGCCACCAACTGAGCACGATGGGACCCCCATATCTAGGCTATTTTTCCTAGTATGTCAAGGAAATCACTTTGGACAACGTTGTACCTATATCCCGCAAGTTCATCCTCTAATTGATATGATTCATACATTAGAGAAGAAGGAGGACGACCTCCTCAAACGGTATAGGAAGTATATCACCCCCAGACCAGCAACCCCACACCCACACCGACGTGATGGAAAAAAATGGGTGGTGCACCAACCAAGAATGACCTAGGCACAACCTAGGATAACATGTGGACTATGCGACATGATTGGACACCAGTTAAATCAATGCAAAGAACTGAAGCACCTCGCAAATAGTTTTCACACAGTCTCGTCTCTCCCACAGAAACTTCTCTCTAACCAAGAGAAGATCCCACATACTTATTGCCGAATTTTTCAACACTTTCATCATACAATTAAATGTGAGAATCTCCCCAAGCTAAGAGCGGAAAGAGCAGTGTTAAGTCTACACTCCCCAAAAGAGCTAGACACACCCAAGCCAACAACATGGAAATGGAAGTAGAATACCTCATCTTCTACCACAAATCCTTTCCAAGTGTCCACATCTGGAACGAATAGTAGTGTTGATTCCCACACAATATACTCAGTTCGCATAGTCGTACCATGCACCATATGTACTGGCCATAACCACGAACCAGAGGCATGCCAAATAATGGAAACATTCAGGCACCTCTACACCAACCACAATTTCCACCAATAGGAAATTGACCATCCTAACAGGGGACCCAACCCTATGCTTACGCAAACTCCCATCACAGAGATTCTTCTCCCACCAAACACCGACGACACGATACACCATATACGATTTGTACCATCATATATCAGAACTAGGACTAAAGCTGCCCCCATGTCCAGGGTTTCAACCCTGTTCTTGTCGAAAAAAACCAGGGTACCCTACGCTTTTGCAATAATTTTGGCGAGACCCAAAATTTACATGCCACCATCGAACTCCTCGATGATACCCAACCTCTAGAACAATGTCTAGTGCAACCAGATCTCGTCGAAAGCCGACGAAAATCGCTGCAACACAACAAGGCCCATAATAAAAGGGTAAAAGCATCATTCGACCGCCACATCAACCCTCGCTCATTCACCGAGGGAGAACTAGTCCTCCACTACAATGTCACAAAAGAAGCCCTAGGGCCAGGAAAGTTCGAAACCTTGTGGAAATGACCCTACATCATAAAAAATTGCCTCCTCAAGGGGGCATACATCTTGACTGAGCCAGACAGAGCATGCCTCAGCAACCCCATCAACAGCCTTTACCTCAAGAAATTCTACCCATAAAGGCCAAGGAGGCCCTACCCTAGATTCAACGTACACAAACCCAACCGCTGTAAATTTTTGACCAAAATAATTGTTACAAAATGTGCTCGAGTGTCACAATGGATTACCAACCTGAAACTTACTTTGATTTTGCCAATGGAGCATCACGATGGTCTCAAATTTTAGCAACAACCGCCTGGGTCATCTATCACCCTGAACGATCACCACTATGTACCAATAGTGTGTGCATCAATTCAGGAAGAATATGACGTTGTGATCAGACTTATGTGTTACGCCCTCCATCAGGGAATACACCATATACATATCTACTTTGATTCCCAGTTAGTAGTGTCACAATTAAACCAAACATTTGAGACAAGAGATCCACATCTATTTAGAAAATATTTTTGTTCAAAAAGATTAAGCAGACGATTTGACTACATTACATTCACACATGTACCAAGGAGTCAAAACCAAACAGCTGATCGCATAGCTGACAATATTCTAAACTGGATTGCATCTCAAAAAAACCATCATACATAAAAAAAAACCATAGAAATCCATCAGCATAACATAATCCATAAGCAGAACAGGGGGCACACCATGTAGAGCTACAAAAAATATCTCTCATATATATGTCAAAATGTATGTATCTAAGTACAAAAAATAGTCTCTCTGACCCATTGGTCAGCCCAAAAAGATACACATATAAGTCGTCAAAAATAGGGGAAGTGTTGGCTTGAGGGGTCCCGACCCAGGTTCGGTGTGCAAGGTTTGTCAACAAACCCCTATCCTACTAGCCCTTTCGGCAGTGACCTGCTTGCGCAGGTCAAAGTCTCACCCGAAGTAGTATGGGTTGGTGCTAGAACTAGGTTTCTGCACCCTAAGAAAGGATGGGTAAGGCATGTAGAGCTGCGCTAGGTCCTATAATCCCAGATTACCTTGTTCTATGCAGGGTTAATTAGGTCTCTATTCGCATCCATGTGCGCTAGATCTATAGATATATGCTTTTATGACAATAACACAACATTATATAAATAAAACAGAATAGATCCAGATCTAGAAACACACTTACACATATCTTCACAGCTTAAAGACATAAAATACATAATACAACAATTACCAACAATTCACACAAGATTACTCACAGATTTAGTTCTCTATCAATCCTTCTTATTCATTCATTCATCAATTATTCCTTACAATTCCCTTCCCAACCTATGCACACAGTAGCAGGGTCTGCACATAGCTGGACTTGGATCTCCGCGCACACAGCCAGTAGGAGTACTTTCCCCAAAAACCCAAACAGATAGCTTAAACCAAAATTCACATCAATATCTCATCATTCTTGTTCTTTACAATACAAAATGCTCCTCTATTTATAACAATCTAGCCTAGAATTTCCTATGGTCCGCAAACTGTGGTTTTCGGACACCTAGTTTACCCTTTTACCCATTACAATGCGATCAGGGCTTTGACCTGCCCCAAAACCCCTGCGCTAGACTAAATCTAATCAAAAATATTCAAAATGGACCAGTTTCGCAGCTTGTTAGGAGACCCTCTTCCAACAGTCCCCCAACACAATCTTTTGACTCGTCCCGAGTCACTGCGGTGGTGTGGCTTCTATTTGCGCACGCAAGGTAGCAATATCGTGGATGAGCAGAGGGAGCACTTCCTGACTCTGGGCCACAGCTTGCTATGCAATGTTGACAAGTGTCAGGGAGGTAGGGTTGTCTAGAGCCGCAGTAACCCGTTCTAACAGCAGGTGGAGGCACGCAATTGCGGACTGAACATCGTGGGCGAGCTAGAGTGCGGTGTCGGCCCATGGTTTCAACCATTTTTGGATGACATTCTTGGTGTGGCAAAGGTTCTCAATCTTGTCCATGATGGCTAGATGCTGCACGGAGCCATTGGAGGGTGAGGAAGTGCTGACTTGATCCAAAGCAGCCTCCGCCTGTTGTAATTCCTTCTGGATATGCTGAATCATAGAATTGTGCCAAACTTTTGTCCGTAGTTGTGTAGCTTTTTCAACCAACTGCGCGCCCTATGTAAGCTGCTTCTAAATAATACGTGTTGCGTCGGTGACCAATGAAATCCGCTGGGCCCGTACTTCCAGAGGCATGTCAGACTGCTATTGCGTAGCTCAGTCACGGTGGCGAACCTCTTGCAACAATCTGGTGTATAATCTTTGGAGCACTATGTAAAATAGTTGCGCCAAATCTATTTGGATGTCCCCAGCGGTCGGATCATGATGGTTAACTAGGGAAATGCGAGGGAGTGAACAAACATTGCTTCTGTTGGACAGTACTCTGGAGTTGCGAAGAAGTCATAGCATGTCCCTATATCTCAGCGTTCCTTCTTGGCGTAGAACCAGTGGTGACCTAACTGTGATGCTGTGGGCAGGGGACTATGGTACTAACGTACCCTCCTCTACTATCAAGGCCATCCAGCTGGGTCCCGCGATTGTCCCTGGGGTGAAAAACTTGGTTATTCCCATTGTGTAGTGCTTTTCTATGCGTGGCTCGCAGCCAACTCTTTCTGCAAGAAGCCAATGCTCAATCCTTTGACTACACTCAGCATTCCTAGGCCGTCTCAAGACGATGTCTACAGGTTCTGAGCAGCTCGGGAACGGATCATTCGACGGGTTAGGGTCCACCTTAGCAACAAGAAAATGGGCATCACGGAGAATGTTAATGATTTCAAAAACCCAGTAGGCAGATAGCAGGAGCATGGTGGAGAGTAAATAAATAGCCTAGTGCGAAGTCATCCAGCCAACCCCACACCGTTCAGAGCTATTTAATGGTGGAGTAGCCCGTTCGTCAAACTTACCATCGACCATTCAGATTAATATTACCATAATTGGCTGCATTGATGATCTGCTGCCTATTTTGCATACCTATAAGGTTCCTTTCTTATCAGATTGGGATGTGCTGACGGTCATCATTTGTGTCTGATGTCTCTTCCACGGAATGTCAGATTCTGAATGATGCCTGCGTGCTATTCGCGAACCTTGAATTAATGTTGATGTTAGGTGTTCTATAACAGGGTTCAAGTACCAGATCTGCAAGTTGAACACCAATCTTCTCGAACCATGCTCTTTGTCCTCGAGCGGGATGTCCTAGTCGGGTAGGGCTGCGTCAAGCATCCTCATGCCATCTGTTACTTGAAGTGAGCACAAATTCTCCCAATTGCACGTGGGTTTAGGTGGGTCCGTAATTGAACGCACACTTAGGGCAACGGTAACCAGATGAGCCTGTCCAGGCAGGGTTCGATCACACCCTTGAGTGTTGTATGTTAGCAAGTATCTACGTAGGTTGACTAACCGCGAAGCCCATCAGGAAACTAGGGTCCCTAAGTGCAAGATCACCCTATTCCAATACTTCTCCTGAGTGAAGAATACCGGCCCTTGCGTAGGTGCTCCGCGCAGTGTTAGTGGCAGTGCTCCTAGCCTGCATTCCATGGGAATTTTAGGTTCAACAATCTTCGTACTATCTCCTGTGTCATCATGGCAAGGCATGTCTCTTTCCTTGGTAGAGATTTGATGGAAATTCTTGGTTTTCCGAAGACATCATAGCGCTGAAACCTCATGCAACTTACCTTGCCAATTCTCTAGCTCCTCATTAGAGTCGGAAAAACATTCACTGTCCTTTTCCCAGCAGAGAACCCCTTCATCCGTGGGGTTAACCTGATCTTCATCCCACGCAGTCAATTTATAAATGTGATCTATTTCCTCCTCCTCATAGGCTAGCTCTGTATACCGCGCGCCTTCTACTGGAACTAGTGGCACTATGAAGCGTGTACCTTTGTTTTCAAACACCATGCTACACTTCTTGAGATTGATGACACCCCCCATATTGATTGCCCAGTCCAATCCAAGGAGCGTAGGGTAGGAATCTGCATCTTCCACAATTTCTATTACTTCAAAGTCAGCTAGGACCCTTACCCCTGCGATGTCAACCATGAATTTTGGTAGCCTACCTAGAGGGATGATTTTTTGTTGATTTTCCATTCGCAGCTAGATGATGGACCATTCTAATTTAGGCTCTCCCATTCATTTCCATGTCTACTTTGGTAATACATTCGCATCCGATCCAAGATCTAAGATGACCTGATCCATCTCGTAGTCACCGATCTACGCAGTCAACCACATTTCTCTTCCGGTGTGTTTCTTATAGCTGTATAGTTTGTGTACATCCTTGGTCCCCGAGATCAGATTGGGCCGAGCTGTGTAGGCATTCGGTAGTGCTTGGAGATTTCCTGCGGCCTTCAGATTTTGTAGCAACTTCAAACATGCCTCCAAAAGGGGCTCCACTCCCTCTTCTATCTGGGGGTGCATCGGCTGTTGTGCGGGGCCTGCCAGGGGTACTTGTTCTTTGAAATTCACTCCTTCTCGAGGAGCAATCTCCTTCTTTGCTCCCAAGGTGACCATCCCGCTGCGTGTCATGACTTTTACACTTGGATTCGTATTCCTTAGCTCGATTTTAACTCTTTGTACGTTCTGCGTAGGGGTGGGTTGTTTTTCCTGCATCTTGGTTATTAAAATTAGGCAATCCTACACCACATGGTCCAGCTGCCTACAATACTTGCACGATGGTCTGGTGGGATTTGGGAATTCTCTGGCAAAGTGTACTATTTCCCCATAGTTATAACAGATTAGCTTCCCATGTCCTCGTCTTGTGCTTCCTCCCCAACCTCCTCTGCCTCTGGCTAGTGATCCTCCAAAGTGCGCAGAAATTCTTGGCAATGCAGGGTCCGATTGTACCCTATATAAGTTCCCATGATCCATCATTAAATCATAAGTACAACAGTTCTACTCATCGTGTCCCACTGATCGACAGAATCTACACCATTATTGTTTTAGTTCTGGGATATACGCACCTAGCCGAGGGCAATGGTTTGTATCATGCAATCCTGCTACCCGATAGTCATCACACCATAGTGCAGGTCCGCTTGACCCTGGTCGTGATAGAATAGGTTCCCTACTTGCTCCTGGGCGTACCGGACTAGCTCCTCCCACTTGCATGTAATCCGTTAGTAGAGGGCATTGATCCTTTGTATGGCCAGACACCCGACATCGTATGCACCAAAGATCTTAGGAAACCATCCTTTCCTCGCTCCTTTTGCAGGTTCTGTATTTCCATATGCATAGCCCCAAGCTGTTCGTGAATTTTTTGTACCCTTGTCGACGTATCCTTTCGGGGGGCAGCTTCTAGTTTCATAGCGACTTCCACAACTTTCTCTTGCGAATCAAAGGTCTGATGACTCATTGGCGTGTGCAGGTGAGGTAAAAACATAGCGATGAACCATTCTGTATAATTTCTATCATCATACTCGAATCGTCCTTCCCTGATTGCCTTCTTCAACAACTGATCAACCTCCCATACTAGCTCAGACGCACCTTTTTTGAAGTCCTTTACTTCCGCTACCAACTCGGAATAGGATTTCGGCTTTCAGAATTGTTGCTTCAGAGCGTCTTTGATATCTTTAATGAATGCACTCCCGTTCTGAGCAATGTATCGCATATACCAGTCCAAGGCCCTGTCATCGAATGTTAATGACAGCTGCACCCTCTTTACTATGTCACTCGCCACATTTTGCGCAGTCCAGACAGAGTCTGCCATGAACCAAAACCGGTCCATATCCTCATCACCTACCCCCTTAAAGGTAGGTAGTTTCAGGTGTGCAGCCATATCACTGCTTAAGGGGGTGGTGGTATGGGTGATTTCTTACCTTTGTGCGGCCTAGTTGGTGGTGTAGCTGGGGGGGTCTTGCGCAGCTGGCTCTTGCAATAGAGTATAGGTGGATCTTCCTCTATCAAGGTTGGTCTGATAGTATTTACCACTATGCGTCGCGCTCCCATCTAGATCCGAGGTCATTCAGTTAGTATGACTACATAGAATGCTCTTTTCGCATAGTAATATCTTAATCAGCAACGATAACGTCCTCATAAATTTTCCCCAGAACCCTTTAAAGAATCGTCATTCGACCTCAGAGTATGAGACAAACTGATCAATGGAAAATTTCGTCACAAATCCTCCTAGCACGCTATCCACCCAGTGATCTACCATGTGCGTGATATTATTATCAGTCTTTTCCAGATGCTGGATCAGCTCTAGGGCTGAGTGACTCATTCATCCTTCCAGCACTTCTAGAATTCTACAAGTATAGCCAGCCACTCCTAGAGCTCAATCAAAAATGTCACAAGGAATATTTCGTAGCTCTCTGTAAGAATATACCTATTTTTCCACCTTTCTGCTATTAATTCCTCACTACGATTTTCTTTTACCATGAACTCCTGGATTTGCCTTTCGAACCAATCTTCAATCTTCTTTCTTTTAGGCTTCCAACATTCTCTTGTCATTACCTGATCCCTCTCTCAGACTTCTTCCGGTCCCGCCAACGGAACCATTTGTTATCTTGAGGGTCCTAACCCAGGTTCGGTGTGCAAGGTTTGTCAAAAAAGCCCTATACTACTGGCCCTTTCAGCAGTGGCCTGCTTGCGCAGGTCAAAGTCTCACCTGAAGTAGTATGGGTGGGTGCTGGAACCAAGTTTCCACACCCTGAGAAAGGATGGGTAAGGTAAGCAGAGCTGTGTTAGGTCCTGTAATCCCAGATTACCTTGTTCCGCACAGGGTTAATTAGGTCTCTGTTCGCATCCACGTGCACTAGATCTATATTTATATGCTTTTATGACAATAACACAGCATTATATAAATAGAACAAAATAGATCCAGATCCAGAAACACACTTATACAGATCTTCGTAGCTTAAAGACAAAAAATACACAATATAGCAATTACCAACAATTCGCACAAGATTACTCACAGATTCAGTTCTATATCATTCCTTCATATTCATTCATTCATCAATTCTTCCTTACAATTCCCTTCCCAACCTGCACACACAGTAGCAGGGTCCGCACACAGCTGGACTTCGATCTCCGCGAATACAGCCAGCAGGAGTCCTTTCCCCAAAAACCAAAATAGATAGCTTAAACCACAATTCACATCAATAGCTCATCTTTGTTGTTCTTTACAATACAAAATGCTCCTCTATTTATAGAAATCTAGCCTAGACTTTCCTATGGTCCGCAAACTATGGTTTTCGGACCCCTAGTTTACCCTTTTACCCATTACAATGTGTTCGGGGCTTTGACCCACCCCAAAACCCCTGCACTAGACTAAATCTAATAAAAAATATTCAAAATGGACCAATTTCATAGCTTGTTAGGAGACCCTGTTCCAACAGGAACCATCCTCATAATGGGTGCTTTCCCTGTGTACAAAATGACTCTAGGGAGGTGCTCCCCCAGCCGGGGCACCTGAACCCACTACCACTCCTGGTACCACTACTAGAGGTGTCATCAACACTGAGACCGCCACCCGACGTACAACTAGCCAATAGCCGCTCTCCTGGGCCATCAGGGTCTCCAACCATGCATCCTCGAGGTCATCCAAAAAGCCTCGAGTAGGCATCCCCTAATTCAATCGGTCCGCTCGATCCTAGGCATCCTCTAGAACTGCCACCCGCTCGGTGAGCTCAACAACGCGAGCCTCTGCCGCATCAACATGAGTTCATTTAGCAGAAGTCTCGGCAGCAGCCAAACTAATACCCTCCCCCAAGGGGCCTGCCTCACCACCTGGTGCTCCACCTAGAGGTTGGGTAGGAGCTCCTCCCTCCCCCCCGAGAGCTCCTCATGGTCACCGAATCGGCTAGTGCCCAACCAACCAAGCCACAAGAAGACCAACCTCGTCAACATATGTAAGAGTAACCAAAACTATGTCAGTGTCATCATAGATAAACATATAAACATAAATAATCAAATAAATGCAGAAAAAAAAAAATACATACCTGCTGGCCCCCAAGTGTATCCAATAGGAAGACCCATGTCTGGATCTCCCAGGAAGTCCATCCCTACATAAGGGAAGGGCAGAAACATCTGAGGGTTGGCCTCAAACCAAGCCTCTGTGGTGGCGTTCCAGTAACGCCCCACCCTACCCCCACCTCCTTAAGGCATCACGGGAGCCCACCTCCTCATACGAGGCTCCCATGCCCCCCCAATAGGCACCACCACCACCGGTCTTAGCAACACCACCCACTCATACATGATGCTGCACAAAATTTTGGCATAGGTAAACAACTTTGATCCATCCTGGACCTTGTAAAGTTGTGCCAGCATCCCTTCATAACAAAAATGGGCAAAGTCGAAAAAGTGTATGGTCCTCAGCTGGTGCGAGACACCAACATGCGGACCTGATGCTCGATGTGGAGCAGAAAACCCTACCAGCCGCACAATGGCCACCAAAGTGCATTGCTTAGCCAAATCTGTCACTGTGGAAATCGCTATCCACCCCTCCGTAAGGGGCACCCCGCCACAATGATGTGCCCAGAAATGATCAAGATCCACCCTCCCAAAAGGAAGTGGATAACAAAGCGCCTCACCCTAAGGTAGAAAACCAGTCACAAAGTAGATATCCATCTCAGGACGGACAGTGAGGTCAAGCCCACACAGCACCATCACCTTGCACCGCCTATTCCAACACTGGATCAGGTAGCGTAGAAGTCAATCTTGTGACCGAAGAAGGTCATTCTCCATGAATTTTAGGAGACCCCATCGCACCAACTATTGGTGCACCTGACCATCAACAACTAAAGCAGTGTGGAGCTAAGGCCAATATCACTCTCTCCACAAAATCCTGTCATCAAAATAGGAGCACATCAGTAGCATAAAAATACCCCAAAACAGGTAAAAATTCTAAAAATTTAGACAAATTTTCCTCGGCTCTCTGCGCGCCTCTCCCTCAGACAAGCACATGGACGACACACCTTTTCCACTCACAAGGGTGCAAAAGGCGCGCCAATACCCTAATCGCCCGTGTACTCAGGGAAAAATTTGGCTCAGAATCATACAAGCCAATATTGTATGGACCCCGGCACCTCCAGACCAAAAAAAATAAAATGTAGGGCATCATGAAGTTTACCTAGCCAAAAAATCGCTAAATTTGGGTGCCCAGGCTAATCGCAATGGAAAGAACTACTCGGCAAAAGCCTCTGACCTCTCAATACTCAACAGACACAAATGAACTGAATAAGATCCCTATTCACCTATATGTCACCCTTTTCAAAAAATTTGGAGAACCATAACGAGAGCTCAGAAGGTCCAATCATCGGATCGAAAGCAGCACTATGATCAGCGCTCCATAATGCCCAAGGGCAGTGCCACATATTCACACCCCTGAAAAAATACATTTTCAGCGCCAATAGGTATGCCCTCTATCATCTTATTTTTAAAGCACATGTATTTCAAAAATATTTGAATAAAGAAGATACTTTCACTTGGGGTATTTGTTTTGGTAGGTGGTGTACAAACCATCCACAACTCCATACATTGAAAGTTACAGAGCAGGTATCATTCTACCCTTAGCATGATAGAGTCCTAGAAAAACTTTGCATATCCTGGCATCATTTCTCCATTATAAATCATCCATAGGTTCCACACATCCGACCATGTTTATCATCACCTCAGCTTGCACATGATAAGCATCCTCGTTGGTCAGTAGAGCCTCCCCTCCATGGCGCTCGTCACCCAAAGTAGACCATATATCACAAAAATAGTGACGCCATGGCCATGCCACTCTAGTCTAGGAAGCACCTCATGCCCATTCACCCACCATGCATCAGGTCAAGTTTTACCATATCAAAATAAAATCCCTTTCCCAGATGACTAGGTTTTGCAAGCAGATTGAAAGTGCACTATCGCGCCTCGCATTTGGCCTACCATACCTCCATCAGCATAGCCCATATGCAACACTTTCCATCTGCTTCATCAACCTCACACATGAGGCCAACCAATGGGGCCCCCACCCTTAGCAAAAACACCTTCCTGACATCATCAGTGAGCGAACACTTTCATGTTTTGGGACACCCGTCTCTGTGTTTTGTACAAACCAAACCCCATTATTTTATTCTATTCGTAAGTGTACAAAGACTGCAAATGCCGCACTACATACCCCACCCACCCATTCATTTTTTCTCTCGTGGTAGCAGTCCCTCGTCACCCTTGGTTGAATTATCACGCTCCCATGCAAAATCCACCATGACATTCATAACTAGTTTATACCCACCCTGGAAGTCCTACCAACTCCAGGGATTTCCCCATCAAAATTAGTTATGACTGCCGCCAAGCTGCTTTTTATACTCCGACCTTGGGCCACTGAATCCCCATCATCAGTTTTCAGTCACCCCTTGCCATCATGCCTATTTTAAACCCATCACATCCAGGATCCTGATCCTCCGTATCAGCTATCCCCTCATTCAATTGAGGCTTCCTTTTTGTCGATATCAACGCCTCTTTTCCAAAAAGGAAGTGGTACCTTGGATCACCCCTCTCCACAAAAGGGAATCCTTGGGTGGCACTATGGGAGACATCATTGCCCACAGATTTCATCGATCCTCCTGACATTTGACTACAACACAAGCTTTCATGTCAAGATGGTGTCGTAGCTTACAACCATTGCACTTTGATCAAATTCGTCGAAGACAAGTGCCTTTATAAGCATCTCTGTGAGAAATTCTTACATGAGAGGTCCCAATCATCGCCTATGCGTACAATGTGCATTTATATGCCATACCAAGTTTACGCATATAGGTACCACTTTCCACCTATTTCTGAGGGCGTCATTAGTCATCATCATCAACCAACAAATCACTACCATATTAGTGACACAGACAAAATCTATATCTATCAAATAGATTTTTTTAACTAGCTAAAGCATCACGAGCATGGGACATTCCCGCCTCATAGAAAATTTTTATATATTGTATTATACCATTGCTTACAGGGATCCCACAAGACATGGTTGCTCTTCGACCCGATGCAGGGTGCCTCCAATTCCGAGCTACAGGCAGGTCTCTCTCTCTCCACACACAGTTTAAAGAAAAGAAAGTACAATGTATTTCGGCTATAGAGTTCTTCCTAGACCTCACACATTAGGGGGAAACTGTCATCACTGGAAAATAAAACAAGCAAAGTTGACATTATTTAATGTCAGGTAGAAGGATTTACAATGCTGAAAGACATTCGAGAATCTAAAAGTATTTAAAAATCTCTAGGGGCAGAAAGGAAAAATCAAATTGTGCACAAGAAGAACCAGCCAAATGTGCCTTTGCGTGCAAAATTCTTCAATAAGCGTGCCTTTGCACACCTCTTTCTCAAAAAAGAGTGCAATTCTAGGAGTAACAGAAGTCATTTTTTTGGACCGTAAGGCACACTCCAAGACATTGATTCCACACTTGAAGCCGCCTAAAGGACAACCACCCAAAACTCCTTAGGA
Source organism: Pinus albicaulis (assembly GCA_034641835.2). Classification (NCBI taxonomy): domain Eukaryota; kingdom Viridiplantae; phylum Streptophyta; class Pinopsida; order Pinales; family Pinaceae; genus Pinus; species Pinus albicaulis. Next base: position 580,968,507 of record CM076571.1, on the reverse strand, counting down.
CATCAAGGTAGCACACAATTGAATAAATGTCGCACACAATGGAATCACCCTCCTCTCTTGGGTCACTATCCATAATGTACCAAGAGAAGGAAGGAGGATTTGAATTCTCCTATAAAAGGCCACCAAGAGATGAACAATAGGAGAGCACATTTTTATGCTAGCCAAAATTTCCCCAAGCAATACTAGCAGTGTGTAATCCGGAGAAGAGATAGAGGGGACTCATTCTTTGGCCATCCAATAACTCCTGTCCACCATAGTAGAGAGAGGGAGACTTTGAGCCAAGGCAGCTCGGAAGTAAAGACATCCTTGGATCGGGACTTAGAACCCCTAGTTCTAAGGGCCCCTTGGCAAGTGGGTTAAAGTTTCATCCTCATTTCCTACCAGCACTCAATAAGAGGGGATGTAAAAGCCACCATTTGGATTATTAAAGTTGTTGACTCTATTTAGAGCTTTTGTTTTATTTGTTTTTGTTTTAGTTTATTTTTATGTTTGAATATGTATGTTATTTCTCTATTTATTATGTTTATGTTTTAGCATGTTCGACTAACTTGCTTGACTCCATCTATTTTCTTCCTGTGACCAATAACTTAAGAGGGAAAAACCACCCCCCTTTAGTTGGTGTGATTTCATACATTCGTGCACCAAACACGCTAACACATCCATAATTATGGTTTTCCTAATAATACATCACAAAATTAAAGTGGAGAAACTTCACATAGTACCTCATCTGTAAAGGGCTTGATGTTGTAGGGAAGGCAACACTGTTGGTTGACGCAGAGATATCGTCCTTGGTGAAGCCACCCGATGGTGTACGACTGCGGGTGTATTGTGGTTGGTAGGGCAAAAAACTTCATGAACTCTACTGAAATGAGGTTATTTTGGGTTTCGCTATCAACAATGAACTAGAGCGGAGAAAATTTCACTCACATCTGGGAGGGGAAGAGGCGCTTCCCCTCCTATGGATCTTGAGGATCATCCTTTTGGATCTTGGCAATGGAAATGGTGGCATTGGGCTATGTGTCAATAATCTTCTTCCCTTTTTCATTCTTCTTGTTGGGTTCTGACTTAGATTTCGAACATGCTTCTAATTCAGAAGCCTTCAACTCGGCCACAAGTGACTGCTTGGCCCGACACTCACTTGTGTTGTGAGTGGGGTTCTTATAAAAATCACACCACTTTATAATGTCCTATTTTGTCTTCGTGGTGTTTTTCTTTGCTTGTGGCTTCGACGGATTTTCCTTGGTCACCCTTCCTTTGATTTTTCCTTTGTTCTTTAGTTTGGGGGTGCCTTTCCCTTTCTTTAGATTCATAGATCTAAAGTCTCTTATTCTGTTTAAATTTCTCCAAGACCTTGGCAGCATATCGATATGTTGAACCAGGAAAGGAGATTTTGAGGAACTCCATTCCCTCCTGAGTGTATCTTTCTAAACAACTGTGGTACTTCAGCACCAGATGTTTATCTGAATCTTTGATACCCAATTTTGTATGCAGGGTATGGAATAGACTCATCAGCTCATGCACATCTTGATTCCTTTGCTGCCTCATCGTAATCCATTGTATGTACTTGTCCTCATAGATCCCCATGGGGTAATATTGTTTCTTGATGGCATCTCGAAAAGATTTTCAAGTGGCTTCAACTTAAAAAAATGAGTTTTCTCTCTCATCACTCTATTCGCAGTAGGTTTTCCACCAATCCTTGAAATAGGGGGAGGCTTTGAGGAGTGAAAAATTAATATTTTCCCTATTGGAAAATCATGAACTGAAAAATATCATTGCAACAAATTTAACCATCTATATATGATGTCTGCATCTATCTACCCTTCTAATATGGGAATGTCAAAGTTGACTTGTTCCTTGAAGGGAGTGGCGCCTCCAGAGTGATCTTCAAATGAAGATGCATTGCCTATTGGCATCCGCAAAAGGATCTGGGAAAATTTGTCCATCATCACATTCCTTGTCACTTGAGGGCTTCTTCGAGCAATATTTTGAAAGGATCTCCTACGCCCTCATATTTTTTTCTTCTGCCATGGGAGTTCATCAGGGTTTGCGAGGCCAATCTTGCAAAGGTTCAACCAATTCGATCCCTAACTCCTTATACCCTGACCTTGTTGGGGACATGCAAGGAAAAATAGAGAAAAAATGTACCGCTCTTATACCACTTTTCCAAGCTTAGATAGGAAAGCAACATAATACAGATATAACCATAAATATAGAGATGCAGTTTAAACAACACTTCATTTCATTAATATCAAAGAACCAAAATATTCTTACAAACATAATGGAAATAAACGAGCTCAAGCGATGGTAGCTAAACTTTGAGAAGATATGTGGTGGCTACATGCCTTTGAACTGTGTTAAAATGAGGCTCAAAGGCCTATATATTATTGAGAAACAATGGAAAACCGTAAACATCCAAAAACCAAACCCTAGGAGATGAATCACCAAATATTTGGTCCCCGCTGGGATAAATTAGTACATCAACTTCCCAAGGTTGTAACTTTGGCATATGATCTCCGTTTGATGTGCACAATACCACGTCAGAATGATCTATCTGAGGAATACAAATTCTAATTAAAAACATCATTCTTCGACTGATGTTTGCCCGTTTTTCATAAAAAAACGTCGTTTAGGGCCTCAAAACAGCTCTGGAAGTTCAAGACTTGAAAAGTTTCTAAAAATAGTAAACTGTGCTACAATTAAGGAAACTGGAAAACTAAAAGAAAAAATGGTGGGGATCCAAGTAGAATAGGCAAGTAGCCACCAATATCCACATGGATCACTAATGACATGGAATGCATGATGACATGGCAATGTCAATCCATTCCTTATTGTTGCTTGCTTTATGTCTCCTGGAAGATGGAACATGTTCTTCTTCTTCCTCCTCCATAAGGCTTGAAGTTAGGAAGTATTCAATGTGATTTTGATTTCCAGCTATTGTTGCAATATAGTGTCCATTTCTCTTTCTTGATTGATCCACTTGTCTTTGTAGCTACAAATGTGTCTTATACCAAGGTCTCCTTCTTCATCTCCTTCATGATCATCCTATCGTAACATGATATAATACATGCAACCTAAATCCACTCATGACAATATGAAATCATCTCGATAAACCCCTAGTATAACATACTTCAAGGCACCCACTGACTTAGCTAGAATTGGGTGATAGGCTGGGAGATGGGATCAAGAATTCATAGTTGAGCAACTCAAGAGGTCATAGGCATGAGCTGAGCCTTAACACTACACAATGCATAGTTTAGGCATACCAGGGTTATTCATCTGTGTATTTGACGGGCTCAAAGGGTCAAGCTAAGGGATTGAGGCTTGAGTTTTCCCAATGTGTATTTTCGGAGGGGCAGAGGCTAAGGGATTGCAAAATTGTGCAACTCAAGGGGTCAAGGGACATGAATTAGCCTTAGGATTGTGGAATGCACAGTTTAGGCAGGGAAGGGAAAGATAATTGCATATTTTAGGGAATCAAGGGGTCAAGCTTGAGGCTTGAGCCTCGAGGTTTCGACGCAGTTATGGAGGGAAAAATGCCTAGGGATTGCACATTTCAAGGGCTCATGGTTGAGGCTTGATGTTTGATACTGCATAGTGTGCATAGGAGATTGACTAAAGGCAGGGGATGCGTAGTTCTAGAGCTCAAGGTGAGGACTAAGCATTGAGATTGCATATTGCACAATAATGGAAGGCAAGGAATGTGCATTGAGTAGTGCTAATAGGCAAGGATTAAGCTTGATGACTGAGACTTCCTAGTACATATTTTAGGAAGGTTGAGTGATGCCAGGTTGCTTGGTCAAGAAATTTTCTGGATTTGGCTGAGTGTGGGATTAGTGAGGAGAAAATGAACAAGGAAAAGCTTCAGCATGATCACACACTTAGAATACTTGATGACACAACATATATCACCCAAAATAAATTGTAATATTCCCAATTAGCTATAAGCTATTTGGAATATTAAATTTTGTTTTTGCTTCTTAGTGTTATTCATCAATATTTTTCACTATCTTTAGATGACTATAGATTGGTTCCAGATTTCTGAAAACAACCTTCCTTGAAAATTGTGAGTTTCAGAAATCTCATTGCCTTCATTATCCTTCTAGAAACTTTTCAACTATTATATCAACTTTCCATTCCATGGCCACCATGTCACTCCTACAAACTCCTTATGGGCTTCTACCTATCATTTTTCAGCCTCTTTCCCTGCCTATAGCCTCATTGCCTCATTTTTTTTCCCTGTCAATGAACTCCACTTTCCCTCTAGGGTTTCTCATAGCATACTCATTCCCATGTTCCCCAGGGTCCTCAAGCATTTATGGTCTCAAAAATATCTTTGTAGGCTCTTTAGATAAATCAAGTACATTGGATTTTGGATCTTCAATACAGCACTTTTGACAATACTCTGTTTTTCACTTGAAGCTCTCAAGTCAATTTTCAGTCAAGATCAAGTCAAAGAACCCTCCCACTAGGTCAATTAGGGTTTCACATGTTTTAAGGTCAACATTGGTGTTTCAAACATTGTTTTTCTTCGTTAGAATTTTCCTTAGATGTAATGGAATGTTGAGACATGGTTATTCAAGGAAGGCCTAAAATTTTCCAAAGAAGACTACCTTATCAGTTCAAAGTCTGCAAGAGGTAAATGCAAAGAGTTTAGCACTTCTGCAGGAGTTCTAAAGGATTTTTCAGCAGAAGGTGTTGATAAGGTATATTGTCTACTCCTGAATGAAGACAACTTGCAGCAAGGAAGAGAGGAAACACTTGTTCTTGAAGATAATTAGGGTTTTTGAGCTTAATGGTCCAGTAGAGTGCCAAAACAATGATCAATTGCAGAAATGGCATGGAGAAGGTACACAAGGCCAAACATGAAGAAAGTCTATCACAGACTATTGATGAGATTTGGAAAAAGTGAGGTAAACTGGACAGAAATGAATGAAATTTAAAGGGATAAAGAAAACTTAGAAGACAACACTAATGATTACTGAAAAACACTCCAGACACCTAGGGTTTTGATGAAAATGATCAGAGAAGTTGAAATGATGAGTTGAACTCCATGGTGGAAGCAAAAGGATTTTGAAGATGTCAATGTGTGATCAGATCCCAAACTTGTAAAAAATGAGCTTGCCATGTCTAAATGAGAAAATGATGAGTTGAATTCCAAGGTGGTAACAAAAGAGGTTTTTGAAATGTTTTCTATCACCTACAAGCAAAAAGTCAAAGAACATTAGTGAGAAAGTGAAAAATACTAAAACATTAGAAAGTGGGTTTTCAAAAGTTTAATTAAAATTCCCAAGTCTATAAAATCCCATCTTTCATTTCAAAAGCCTCAGTGTTGCATTTCAAAATATTAAGAATGCTCAGGAGAAGAGAATTTGTGAGTTTTACAAGTGAAATTGGACAAATTTGCCTGGCGCTACGCACATGGGATCGAGTGCTGCACCCTTGGAAATTTTTCTCCATACAAATTACATGCCTAGAATTGAGCGCTGCACGCTGGGGAAGGCGCTACGCCCTTACCCTATAGGACCCAGTGAGATTTCCACAGGTGTTGCGCCCTCAGCACCGACGTTGCGCCCTTGGCCTTGGCGCTGCGTGCTTGGGAAGGAAAGGTTCATAAACCCTACAACCACTCAATCCACTCAAAATATCTTTCAAGCTTCCTCCAAGGTCCTCCCAGACCCTAATAAATGGTAAGTGGATGCCCTAACCACATTTTCAAGCTATTTCATGATTTGTAATTGAAAGAAGTTGAAACCCTAAGAAGAAACCCTAGGTGTTTAAACTTGGAATCACTGTTTACCATTACTTCATCTGCCTGTAAACAAAATCAGTGATTGACAGAGGGATTACACTATTTGGAGTTTGTTCATTTACCTAAGTTGTCCCTACACCCATCCCATTCATAGCACTTAGTCCCCTCCCTTGAAAAAAGATTGACATTCCATTGCCCTCCTTCCTATCAATTGGACATCAGCCCAAGAGTGTTTCAGAACAGAGTTTTAAACATGTCAGCAAAGGGAGAGGACAGTAGTAGTGGTGGAGAGGCTCAAATGCTAAGGAGGCATGAGCACAAAGGAGGAAAGATCAATAGGTTTGAACCCCTCAACAGAAGGGAGCTAATGGCATCTCCCCTTATTGTTTCATGTTTCAAACATGTAGGTTTCTATGAATTTTGTGAAAAGGTGTAGCAGGTACAAAACCACCCTGAGCTAACTAGACTTTTTATCATTAACTTGCATTACAAACAAGTTAACCTTGCAGGGGTCACCTTTGAGCTATCTACAAATTCTATTGCTAATGCCATTGGGATACCAAGTGTAGGGGACAAATGGTTCAAGTAGGCCAATCTTGACATAAGTTACTTTGAGCCATACCTTAAGCCCAAATATAAATACCATAGCAAATCCATCTTTCCTTTCTCTCACCTACTTGATAGATATGCACCTATGATGATGTTGGAACGGGGTCCCCTAAAAGCTGCGAATTTTGTATAATTTTATAAATTTTTAGTATTCTTTAGTCTAACGCAGGAGTTTTGGGGTGGGTCAAAGCCCCGAATGGATTGTAATGGGTCAAGGGAAGACCAAGATTCTGCAAACCATGGTTTCCGGACCATTGGAAGCATAGGCTAAGTCGATATAAATATATGAAATTTTTTTAGTCTTAAGGTAGGAAAGATTAAGGTTTGATGTTAAGTGAAAATTGTTAGATCTGTTGTTGAGTCAATTGGGTAAGGACTCCTGCTGGCTGTGTGCATGGAGATCCTCAGTCCTGCTATGTGCAGACCCTATTGGCTATGTGCGCAGGCCGTGTTGGATTGTATTAGGTTTTGGATGTTAATATATGTGGATATGGTTTAAGTATTTCTATGTTATCTGATCTGATGTATTACTATTGATGCGAACTGTTGGGATCTTTTGTAATTACTGTTGAGTTATCTGTTTATGCTGCGAATCTGTCTATGTTATGGTAAAACTGTAATCTGTTGATGATGCATTATGATAATGTGTGATAATAATTGTTGATACGCACGTCGATGCATAGTTATTAACTATATTTGTGCACGATAATAGCTCTGTATATTGCGATTATACTATTAACAACCCTGTGAATAGATTTTTCTGGTGCGAACCTAATAGGGTGCGAACATGGATCTGGTTGACTTACATACTCTCTCTCAGGGTGCGGAAACCTAGTTCTAGGACCCTTCCATACTGCTTTGGGTGAGACTTTGGCCTGCGCAAGTAGGTCATTGCTGAAAGGGCCAGTAGTATAGGGGTTTGTTGGCAAACCTTAACCTCCGAACCTGGTTCAGGACCCCTCGAGCCAACAAATGGTTTCGTTGCTAGGACCGAGAGCATTTTGAGAGAGGGATCAAGTAATGCCAATAGAACATTGGAGACATGAGAAGAAATAAATTAAAGAGTGGTTTGAAAAACAGGTTCAGGAATTTGCGATAAAATAAAATCGTAGCACAAAGCTGACAACAGAGAAGTGGAAGAATAAGTACATTTTTACAGAGATCTACGAAATCTTCTTTGCGACATTTGCGACTGAGCTTCAGGAGTGGCTCACAAGTCTTGTATATTTCCAAATGTGTTGGAAGGATGAACGGGTCATGCAGTGGACTCCGAAGTTGATCTAGCAGTTAGAAAAAACTGATAACACCATCACTCGTATGGTAGATCACTGGGTAGATAGTGTGCTGGGAGGATTTGTGAAGGAATTTGCAATCAATCAATTTGTGTCCTATTCTGAGGCAGAGTGGAGGTTCTTCAAGGTTTTCTGGGGTAAGTTTTTTAAAACCTTACCATTACTGATTAAGATATTATTGTGCAAAAAGAGCATTCTCAATATTCATACAGAGTGAATGAGCTTCGATCAGAGCGAGGGTATGACACGAAGTGGAAAATACTATAGAACTAATCAAGAAGGAGATAGATCTGTCTACAGTCCAGTAAGGGATTCGGCTGTGCATAGCCCTCCAACTACACCGCCTTCAAATTAGCATAGGGGTAAGAACTCACCTGTACCTCCTCCACTAGAGGACAAGATGACCTCGCACATGAAGCTACATACCTTCAAGGGCGTCGGGGACGAGGATATGGATCGGTTCTAGTTTGTTGCAGAATCAGTATGGACTGCGCAGAATGTGGTTGGCGATGTGGTGAAAATGGTGCAACTATCCCTTACCTTTGAAGGAAGGACCTTGGACTAGTATATGGGATACATATCACAGCATGTGAATGCAACCATTCAAATTATTAAAGATGCCCTAAAACAATAGTTCAAGAAGCCTAAATCCTACTCTTAGATAGTGAATGACCTGAAATATTTCAAGCAGGGACCCTCTGAGTTTGTATGGGAAGCTAACCAACGTCTAAAGAAGGTAATCAGAGAAGGAGGAATTCTGTATGATGACAGGTAGCACAAGGATTGGTTCATTGCTATGTTACTGCCTCACCTGTGCGTACCTATGGGACATCAAGCCATTGAATCACAGGAAAAGGCCTTGGAAATCGCTATGAAATTGGAAGCTTCGCCAAGAGATGATACCCAGTTGGGAGTACAAAAAATCTAAGGGTAGCTGGAGGTGATGCATATGGAGATCCAGAACCTACGAAAGGACTGAGGGAAATAAGCTAGCCCAGACGTATGGAGCATCTGATGTAGGGTATCTAGGCATACCAAGGATCAATTCCCACTGCTGGAAGATTACCAACAGGTGGGGGGACCCAGCCCGTTGTGCCTGAGAACAATTGGACCAGTGTTATGGTGTGATGATTGTCGCATAGACAGCCTACATGATACTAACCACTGCCCCCGTCTCGGCGCATATGTCCCAGAACTAAAGAAAAAATGGTGCAAGTTTTGTCGATCAGTAGGACATGATGAGCAGAACCGTCGAACTTATGATCTGATGATAGACTGGGGAAACCTATATATGGTACAATCATACCCCTCTTCACCAAGATACCCCTTAGGCATAGGTGGCTCCCCAGCTAGGGGCAGGGTAGGGGGTCGAGGTGGAAGTGCAAGTAGGGGGAGAGGACAAATGATCTACTATAACTGTGGAGACATATGGCACTTCGCAAGGGACTGCATGAACCCTGCGAGACAATCCTGCAGATACTGCATACAACTGGGCCATGTGATTGAATACTGCCCAATTCTGATAGCCAAAATGTAGGAAAAGCAACAGACGCCTACGCAAAATGTACAGAGGGTTAAGGCAGAACCTCGAGACGAAGAACCAAGCATTAATTTCATAACACGTAGCGGCATGGCCAATGGGGGAGCCAAGGAGAAAGCTGCAGCTGAGCCTCTTATCCAAAAATCAGTCATCAAACAAGAAGGTTTGGATCTACAGAAGGAAAAGGAAACCTTTGTCGAAGCCTGACAATTCTTTGCTAAGGCTAAGGCATCTACTTCTCAAGCCCCTACAAACCTCAAAGCAAACGATGAGGACAAACCATTTTTGTAGGTGTGTATGAAGTTGTTGCATAACCAACAGGTCGTAGAGAACCCCCAAGCACTAATAGACAGCTATGCAGAAAGAACTAATCCACCCCTGGAATTTAAGGATGTGCACAAACTATACAAACATAATAAATGAACTGGTAGGGAAATGCGGATAACAGCGCAAATTGGTGATTATGAAATGGATCAGGTTATTTTGGACCTAGGATCAGATGTGAACGTACTTCCCAAGAAAACTTGGCAGCAAATGTGATAACCTAAGTTGGAATGGTTCACTATCCAGCTACGCATGGCTAATCAGCAGAAGATCATACCGTTGGGAAGGCTATCGAAAATCATGGTAGATATCGTAGGAGTTAGGGTCCGGGTTGATTTTTAGGTCATTCAGATTGTAGAAGATGCATACCCCTATCTAGAACTCCTAGGATTGGACTGGGCCATAGATATGGGTGGTATTATCAATTTAAAGAAGAGAATTATGGTGTTTGAAAATGAAGGTACGCAAGTGATAGTACCATTAGACCCGGCGGAAGGAGAACAGTATACGGAGCCAATGCGTGAAGAAGAGGATGTGGATCACATATATAATTTAACTATGCGGGATGAAGATTGGATCAATCCTACTGCAGATGGTGTACTTTGCTGGGAAAATGATAGTGAATGTTTGTCTAACTCCGACAGGGAGATGGAAAACTGGCAGAACCAGTTACATGATGTATCTGTGCTACAATGCCTTAGGATAACAAGGGACTTCTGATGTATCTCCTCAAAGGTAAGAGAACTGCCCAAATTTGATGGTTCTAGTAGTATTAAGGAGTTTTTGCAAACATTCGAGGCTGAGGTTCCAAGAGAGCGAAGGCTATGGGCCCTTAATCTAGCCATGCGCGCAACACCTGCGAGGTGGTGGGACACGCATAAGGGGGTGTTCCAGGATTGGGAAGAGTGTCGAGATATGATGATCTTGCGATTCGAACCTCCGGCCCACTTGCGTGTAAAAATATTTCTTGGCCCTAGGGACCTACGCGAGCATTTGTTCACTTGGATGGAAAAACAGTGTGACCGGACTACAGAAGAATGGGTTCACCTATTTATTCATGCCTTGGGACCAATTCCCACCACATGGTACTTAGATGCGGATCTCCATCAGTGCACCTGCCACTGGGAAACATTAAAGGATGAATTTATAGGGAAATTTGGGCTAACAGGGGGAATAGAGCACTTGACAAAGCTCTACAAGATATAGATGCCTTTTTATTTGACAAATCAGGCCCCTATGCAGCACTTGGGGTACCGACATGGGAGACATGGATGCAGGATATTTCCAATTACCGCAATATAACCATAGAATATTTTGATGAGGATATGTGCAATGTCTCTATCCCAGAGTCAGAGGGAGAGCATGCAGTTGCGGGACCTTCACTACAAACTGTGGATGTTACGAAGCCTCTAAAGCTGCGAGAAGTCAACATTGGCACGGAAGAGCAGCCTAAGTTGGCTAAAATTGGGGATTACTGGGATGATGATACGGTAGGAAAAATGGCAGAATTACTCACAGAATATCAATATTTATTACTGACGAAGTTTTCAGAGCTCAAGGGGATCACAGGGGACCTAGGGGTTATGTGCATCATGTTAAAACCAGATGTGTGCCCTATAAAGCAGCACCCTTATCAGCTGAATCCTAAGTATAAGTAGAAGGTTAAGGAAGAAATCGATAAAATTCTCACCATAGGTATCATCGAATCGGTCGAACAGTCGGATTGGGTAAGTTCGATGGTGGTTCAGGAGAAGAAGATGAAGGGGGAAATATGAACCTGTGTGGACTTATGTAAATTGAATGATGCATGTGTCCATGATCCCTTTTCGACGTCGTTCTTAGATGAAATCCTGGACAGCATAGGAGGCTAAGAAGTGTACTCATTCACTGACAGATTCTCAAGCTACCATCATATCATAATCGCACCAGAAGATCGCAGAAAAACTACTTTTGCTACCAAATGGGGATCCTTTCAGTATACGGTAATGCCGTTTGGACTCAAGAATTCCCCTGCTATATTTTCACGAGTAGTAGTTGCAGTGTTCAAAGAGTTCATCCACAAATGTTTGGAGCTTTACTTTGATGATTGGACTGTCTTCGGCTTAGTGAAGAATCACGTTTCGAGCCTACGCATGATGTTGGATGCCTATAGAAAGCACCAGATTTCCCTAAATATCAAGAAGTGCATCTTCTGCGTACACTTCGAAATCTTTCTCGGACATATAGCTTGCCACCAGGGGTTGATGGTTGACCCTGTGAAATTTGCAGCTATCATAAATCTGGCAATACCTACAACTGAGAAACAGCTGTGTTCGATCCTCGGACACACAAGCGACTACAAAAAGTTTATTTAGGGGTACACATTGATCACAACGCCTATGGAAAATATGCTGAGGCTGAGGAGAAAGCTGTGGATGAGCCCATTATCCAAAAAAGAAACTGTCAAACAAGAAGGTTTGGATCTATAGAAGGAAAAGGAAACCTTTGCCACAGCTCGACAATACTTTGCTAAGGCTAAGGCATCTACTTCTCAAGCCCCCGTAAACCTCAAAGCAAAGGATGAGGTCAACCCATTTTTGCAGGCGTGTATGAAGTTGTTGCACAACCAACAGGCCATAGAGAACCTCCAAGCACTAATAGACATTTGTGTAGAAAGAACTAATCCACCCCTGGAATTCAAGGATGTGCACAAACTATACAAACATAAGAAATGCACTGGTGGGGATATACGGCTAACAGCACAAATTGGTGATTATGAAATGGATCAGGTTATTTTGGACCTAGGATCATATGTGAACGTACTGCCCAAGAAAACTTGGCAGTGAATGGGAGAACCTAAGTTAGAATGGTCCACTATCCAGCTACACATGGCCAATTAGCAGAAGATCATACTGTTGGGAAGGCTGTCGAAAATCGTGGTAGATATCGTAGGAGTTAAGGTCCGAGCTGATTTTGAGGTCATTCAGATTGTAGAAGATGCAGACCCCTATCCTGCACTCATAGGATTGGACCGGGTCATAGATATGGGTGGTATTATCAATTTAAAGAAGACAAGTATGGTGTTTGAAAATGAAGGTACGTGAGTGTTAGTACCATTAGACCCAGCGGAAGGAGAACAGTATACGAAGCCAATGTGCGAAGAAGAGGATGTGGATCACATATATAAGTTAACTACGTGGGATGAAGATTAGATCAATCCTACGGCGGATGGTGTACTCTTCTAGGAAAGGGACAGTGAATGTTTGTCTAACTCTGATGGGGAGATGGAAAACTGGTAGAACCGATTACATGATGTATCTGCACTGCGATGCCTTAGGATAACAAGAGACTTTCAAAGTATCTCCTCAGAGGTAAGAGAATTTCCCTACTTTGATGGTTCTAGTAGTATTAAGGATTTTTTGCGAACATTCGAGGCTGAGGTTCTAAGAGAGCAAAGGTTATGGACCCTTAATCTAGCCATGTGCACAACACCTGCGAGGTGGTGGGACACGCATAAGGGGGTGTTCTAGGATTGGGAAGAGTGTTGGGATATGATGATCTTGGATTCGAACCTCCATCCCACTTGCGCGTAAAAATATTTCTTGGCCCTGGGGACTTGCGCGAGCATCTGTTCACTTGGATGGAAAAATGGTGTGATCGAACTATAGAATAATGGGTTCATCCTTTAATGTTTCCCACCGCATGGTACTTAGATGGGGATCTCCATCAGTGCACCTACCACTGGGAAACATTAAAGGATGAATTTATAGGGACATTTGGGCTAACAGGGGGAACAGAGGCGCTTGACGAAGCTCTGCAGGATATAGATGCCTTCATATTTGATGAATCATGCCCCTACGCAGCACTTGGGGTACCGACATGGGAGACACGGATGCAGGATATTTCCCATTGCCGCAATATAACCATAGAAGAGTGTGATGAGGATCTGCACAATGTCTCTATCCTAGAGTCGGAGGGAAAGCGCGCAGTTGCAGGACCTCCACTACAAACTGTGGATGTTATGAAGCCTTTGATGCTACGAGAAGTCAACATTGGCACGGAAGAGTAGCCTAAGTTGGCTAAAATTGGGGATTACTAGGATGATGATACGGTAGGAAAAGTGGCAGAATTACTCACAGAATATCAATATTTATTACCGATGAAGTTTTCAGAGCTCAAGGGGATCACAGGGGACCTACGGGTTATGCGCATCACGTTAAAACCAGATGCACGCCCTATAAATCAGCACCCTTATTGGTTGAATCCTAAGTATAAGTAGAAGGTTAAGGAAGAAATCGATAAAATGCTCACCACAGGTATCATCAAACCAATCAAAAAATTGGATTGGGTGAGTCTGATGGTGGTTCAGGAGAGGAAGACGAAGGGGGAAATACGAACCTATGTGGACTTATATAAATTGAATGATGCCTGCATCCATGATCCCTTTTCGACATCGTTCTCAGATGAAATCCTGGATAGCATAGGAGGCCAAGAAGTGTACTCATTCACTGACAGATTCTCAGGCTACCATCATATCATAATCGCACCTAAAGATTGCAGAAAAACTACGTTTGCTACCGAATGGGGATCCTTTCAGTATACAGTCACGCTGTTTGGAATCAAGAATTCCCCTGCTATCTTTTCACGAGTAGTAGTCGCAGTGTTCAAAGAGTTCATCCACAAATTTTTGGAGGTTTAATTTGATGATTGGACTGTCTTCGACTTAGTGAAGAAGAACGTTTAACCTGTGCATGATGTTGGATGTCTGTAGAAAGCACCAGATTTCCCTAAATATCAAGAATTGCATCTTATGCATACCCTTCAAAATCTTGCTCGGACATATAGTTTGCCACCAGGGGTTGATGGTTGACCCTACGAAAGTTGCAGTTATCATAAATCTGGCAGTACCTACAATTGAGAAACAACTGCGTTTGAACCTCAGACACATAGGCTAATACAGAAAGTTTATTCATGGGTACGCGCTGATCACAGTGCCTATGGAAAATCTGCTTAAGAAGGATGTTTCATTTTTTTGGGATGATGAGTGTCAGAAGAGCTTCGAGCTACTCAAGGAGAAGATGGTCTCTGCGCCTATCCTCATTTTTCCTGATTGGGCAAAGGTATTCCATGTTCATGTTGATGCATCAAGAATCACCCTAGGAGTGGTCCTTACGCAGCCTAGAGACGGAGACATAGATCACACGATTGCATTTACTAGTCGAGAACTCTCTGGTGTAGAGTGCAACTATTCCACCACGGAGCGGGAGGGATTTCCATGGTCTATGCATTACAAAAGTATCAGCACTATCTATTAGGATGAAAATTCAAAAAATTTACAGACCATTCAGCTTTGAAGCACCTGGTGAATAAGCCTGTGTTGGGGGGGGGAATCTGCCAATGGCTTCTGTTGTTCTAGGAATATGAATTTGAGATCATTGTCAAGCCAGGGAAGTTGAATGTTGGGCCAGATCACTTGTCCCAAATTGAGAGTGGCAAGGAACCAAGCAACCTGGAATCAAGATTTCCTGATGCACAATTTTTTTCTATTAAGGTATTTGATGCTCACTTCGCTGACATCATTCAGTTCCTAAGTATAGGCATGGCACCTGCAGAGTATTTGATACAACAGAAGAAAGATTTGGTAACACGTGCTGCATTTTACCATCATCGCAGGTCATCTATATAAGATGGGAGCAGATAAAGTGTTGTATAGGTACGTCTTGGAGCATGAATGGCATGCTATCTTGGAAGAAGCCCACAACGGGGTAGAAGAAGGTCACTACGTAGGGAAAGCAATGGCGCAAAAGATCTTAAGAGCTAGACTATGGTGGCCTACCCTGCATACTGACTCTCACGACTACTATAAAGCCTGCGATACATGCCAATGAATAGGAAGGCCATCACGCAGAGATGAAATGCCCCTTCAACCGCAAATGGAACTACAAGCATTTGACAAATGGGCCATCAATTTTGTGGGACCTATCAACCCACCCGGAAAGAAGACATGTGCGCGTTACATTATAACTTCCACTAATTATGTAACCAGGTGAGCTGAAGCACAAGCAGTGAAGCATTGCATTGCAGATACCACTATGCACTTCATCTTTGAGCAAATTCTGACCAGATTTGGATGTACGAAAATCCTGATGAGCAATAGAGGTACACACTTTGTTAATGAAACAATACAGGCCTTGATGGAAGAATTCCGGATCCATCATATGAAAATCACTGCATATCATCCTCAGGCAATTGGAGCGATCGAAACGTTTAAGAAAGTCTTCGAGCACGCACTGACTAAGGTCTATAACGCTAATTGCAGCGACTGGGACGTGCGCATGCCATCTGTTCTTTGGGCCTACCACACCACCTGCAAGAAGTTGACTCGGGACAAGTCACAAGATTATGTTGGGGGACTGTTGGAACAGGGTCCCCTAAAAGCTGTGAATTTTGTATAATTTTGTATATTTTTGGTATTCTTTAGTCTAACGCAGGGGTTTTTGGGTGGGTTAAAGCTCCAAATGCATTGTGATGGGTCAAGGGTAGACCAAGGGTCCGCAAACCATTGTTTGCTTACCATTGGAAGCGTAGGCTAAGTCGATATAAATAGATGAACATTTTTTAGTCTTAAGGTAAGAAAGATTAAGGTCTGATGCTAAGTGCGAATTGTTAGATCTGTTTTTAGGTCGTTTAGGTAAGGACTCCCACTGGCTATGTGCGTGGAGATCCTTAGTCCTGCTGTGTGCACAGGCTGTGTCAGATTGTATTGGGTTTTGGATGCTAATATATGTGGATATGGTTAAAGTATTTATGTGTTATCTGATCTGATGTATTATTTTTTATGCGAACTGTTGGGATCTGTTGTAATTACTGTTGAGTTATCTGTTTATGCTGTGAATCTATCTGTGTTGTTGTATAAATGAAATTTGTTGATGATGTGTTATGATAATGTGTGCTAATAATTGTTGATACGCACATGGATGCAGAGTTATTAACTAGATGTGTGCATGATAATAGCTCTGTATATTGTGATTATACTGTTAACAACCCTGCGAATAGATTTTTCTGGTGTGAACCTAATAGGGTGTGAACATGGATCTGGTTGACTTACCTACTCTCTCTCAGGGTGCGGAAACCTAGTTCCAGCACCCTACCATACTACTTCGGGTGAGACTTTGGCCTGCGCAAGTAGGTCACTGCTTAAAGGGACAGTAGTATAGGGGCTTCTTGGCAAACTTTAACCTCTGAACCTGGGTCAGGACCCCTCGAGCCAACAGATGAGAATTATCATGAATTATTTTACATGTGAGGGAATGTTCTCCCAACTTTACTCCTACCACATCAGGATACTTATGCATTTTACTAGAGTGAGGATGTTGCACATACCCTATTACCTCTATAGAAGCATTGATAAAATGTCCTATATTGTACAAAAGAGAGACTATCCTCAACAGATGTAAATCTTCTTCCATCACTCACTTATTAAAATGGTTGTTATGCACCAACTATAGCAGAAAGGCATTTCATGGGAGACCTTCATTTCCCATGAGGTGTTTACTACTCCACAAGGCCATCATCAGCAAAATGTCCCTTCATCATCCCATCCTCCCACATCCATTCCTCCATCACCTCCTACTGTTATTACATCTCCATCCACTCACATTCCCTCACCTCATGATGATTCTCCCTCATCACCTTTTCGCAATCCCTCACCATCACCTCATGGTACTATTGCATCAAACAGTGAAAAGAGTAATGAGGCAAATGGCAGTGAGGCAGATGGTAGTGATGATGGCAGTAAAATAGATGGCACTGAGATGAGTAACATTGAGCCTTTTCCTTTGACCTACCAGAGGGGAAATAGGCATGTGTTTGTTTCCCTTAAGAGGCAAGGGGCCAGGCCTTCTACATCAACTAAACAGATTGACAAAGTTAAGGAAAAGGTCATTGATGAAGAATAGGAAGACAAGCATGAAACTGAACAAGAGTTTCAGCTAATTCACCTTGACAGTGATGATGAGAATGAGGAGACGATCACAAGCATGCTTCTTAAAATAAAATATGCTCAGATTAAAGGGCTGCAAGCCAATCTTGGTAGGGCTAAGAATGTAATAAACTTCTTTGAGGTAGAAAACCAGCAGTTAGAGACAAATAAGGCCATCTATGAGATCAAAGCTATTAGAGCTCGAAATGAGGCTGGTGTTGAGCCTCAAATTTGTGCTTTCCTTCACCTCATTTTACCTCATTTTTCCCTTGTCCATTTCCATTTTAAACCCAATTGATCAATAAAAATAGTTAAAATTACTTCTAGAATGGTTTACATAACTGACTTGTTGAATTTTGTGATTGTTGCCATTGTTAAACATTTTGACCGGAACTAGCTGCAGAATGCAGGCATTCTGTAGCTAACTGGCGATTCTGCAGCTACCTTTATGTTTGAGCATGTTCCAGGTGGCCTCTTGAGGAAAAACGCATATGGGCATGATCCACGTTGTGCCTACATGGTGTGTTGCTCGTCATGGAAGAGGAAATGAAGTCTGTGTGCGGTTATGCACGTGGGAACACATTTTGTGAAAGAAGACTCCTACTAGGACTGTTACAGTCCAGGTGTCTTTTCTCTTTTACGCAGCCACCTTAAAGACTCCTAAGATGATTTGGATTAGGAAGACATCATTCCTAAATTAATGTAATTATTGTTACTTGCATTTACTTTAAAAACTCTTGAATAGGCCGAGAGCTTAGTTAGAAATTTTGTGTAGATTTGCTGCTAGATTTTGGTGTAAAACTATGTGTTACGTCTTTTAAGACACAGAGCATTATGTTCAGACTATTGCATTGTTAATGGAGCAGACAAAATTATCTTGAAGGCGTGATTTAATTGTGAAGTTGAATGCCGTCAAGTGGTAGAGGGCCCCTGCCCCTTGAACGGATTTCCTTAGCGTAAACTAGATAAGTTTTTCCTAGTTGTCTTTACGTTTTGCATATTGAATTAGTAGTTGCTTTGTTTTATATACTGTGGTCGTATTCGTTCCAGTTCTTCCATAAGAATACATTCTTCCAACAGACCAAAATGATGAATGATTGATGACTATGGTATTGTAGGATATCAGTTAGATTTGTATTTGTTTTAGCTAGCTACTGTAGCCATAATTCGTTCCAGTTCTTCCACAAGAAGACACTTTGCCAATAAATCAAAAACGATGAATGTTTAATGACTATGGTACTGTAGGATAGGATTTGTATTTGTTTTAGCTAGCTACTGTAGCCATAATTCGTTCCAGTTCTTCCACAAGAAGACACTTTGCCAATAAATCAAAACAATGAATGTTTAATGACTATGGTACTGTAGGATAGGAGTTGTATATGTTTTTAACTAGAGACTGTAGTTATATTCATCATAGTTCTTTCACAAGAAGACATTTTTCCAATAAATCTTAACAATGAATGATGAATAGCTATAGTATCATAGGAATTAGTTGTAGTTTTTAGTCTTCACTATCATAGTTGCACTTGTCCTAATCACTCTTCCATAAGAAGAAATTCTTCCAAGACATCCTTAAGAAGTTCAAGATATGACTGTGATGTGACAACTTAGTTTCATTTTGCATTTAATTCATGTCCAGCTACTTCATTTCAAAGTTTGATGATGGCTTATGGTTTAACATTGTTCTAGTTTAGAAGCATCTTAAGCTCATGTTTAAATCAATTCATTGCATTCATATCTCATAGTCACACTGTCACCCTTTGCACAGTAGATCATTTTAGTTGATAGGATTCCTAAGACAGCCTTCATTATTTACAAATATCTTTTTGTGCTGAAAACTATCAGTGATCCATAACTTTAGGAACAGAAGATAACATCATTACAAGGTCTGAAATATCTCTGCAAATTCCTCACTATAAACAGAGCTTTTCCTCAACAGAACTACCCTAAAAAGAAACCAATAACTCTTGAAGAATAGACTCTGACCTTCAATTGAAATTGCAGAATAGAACTAGAAATTAGTCATGAATAGATGAGTTTAGAATAGAATGTTGCATCATGATTAGTGTCTGATTGTCTAGTTAGAAAATTTGCATATTTGAGTGATCATTTCTCAAAGTCTAGTTTGTGTCATTTGTTTAAAAAGTCATCATCAAGCTCTTGTTTCTATTCAGTCATAGTTTAGATGTTGTTTCAGTGTTTTTGATTACATTTGCCATTCCATACATTAGGCTCAACTGTGTTTTTGACTACCACTCTCTTTTCATTAGTTTTCTAGGCATTTTCATTGTAAACATAAAACTTCAAAAGACCAAAAAAATCATAAATCAACATAAAAGACCAAAACATCACAAAACACTACATACAACGCACTAGGAAACAAGCACCTAGGTACATATGGTACATTTCACTTCAGCAGTTTACAAATCCTGGTTGACAATTAAATGAACTCAGTTTAGGAGACTAGATTGAGGCACAACAGCTGGAAAGGCCAAGAAAAATCTAGATGAGGTCTTGGACACTCATGATGACATTGAAGAAGAGGAAGAACAGCTTCCTAGGAAGAGGCCAAGGACAATTGGTTTTAAGAAGGCTTTAGCCAAGGAGAGAGAGCAAGAAACAACATTGGCAGAGCAACTCACTCCTAGTGAGCTTCTTGCCATGGAGATCAGCTATGATAGGGAACCTTGGCTAGAGAGAGCCAATGTGCACCTAGAAGGTCAGCTGGAGAAGGCCAAGAGAGACATTGACCTTTAGAAGAAGACGACAATGCATTATGCCTTAAGAAACAAGATTGCAAGGGCCAAGCTCAAAAGAGCCCTTGAAAACATTCAAGCCCTATAAGAGGAAAAGGATAAAGAAAAAATTGAAATTATTTCTGATTCATCCCTACAAGCATCCCAAACATGATCAGCAAGACAAATCCCAATTTTGGCACATTTTTGCAAACTTTGAGTTTTTGATTGTTTGGCTAGCAGAAAAAGGGCCAAGCGTGCAACACCACTAGAGTTGCGCTCTTTTTTGGTGTACCCAATGGAGGAAAACTTTAAATTTTCCTGATCCTTAGGCCAAGGACATCACCCTCACAAATTTTCAAGTCATTTGGAGCAGAACTGGTCCTCCAAAAGTGCCAAAAACAAGCAAAAAATCACCTTTCTGCCCTATTTTCAGCACTGGCGCTGTGCCCTGAGAATTATTGGGAGAATGGATTTTTGAGCAGGAAAATGGGAACCAAATTGGAAAATAAAGGCATATTTGGAAACTATATAGGGCAGGCTTTCCAATGAGCTATCATGGAGCTCATTTGAACACCGGGAAGGCCTCCAAATCTCAGTTGCAAAAAGAGAAATTTTCCTAGTTTTGGAGTTGCACTCTTGCCTTGGTGCTACGCCCTTGAACCTTGGCGCTGCACCCTTGCCAGAAAGTAAAAAAAAAGACACTTGGAGTTATTGAAAAAGATATTTTGGGGGTTTTGAAGGAAAATCACTCTAGAGTTAGCTGAGGAGTTATGTTAGAATTTATTTTTGCATTTATTAAGTTAGGATATTTGTGCCTTGGACCTTGCATGTTCTCATAGGACAAAATGACATTTATGTGTAATTAATGGCTTCTAGAACCCTATCTATGGTTTTGATCCTCCTTTTCAAGTTAAATACTACTTGGAGACTTCATTATTTTTGTTGTTTTTTTTATGGAGATGAATACATAGACTTGGAGTTTTGGAAGAAATTGGCTTTTAGAGCTTTGCGACTATTTTGGATTGAATGCCATAGAGCAAGCACTTTCATAGGATTCCTAAAATTTGTTTAATGGTGATGTGTTTCTAATATTTATTTGTTTTCTTATGTTTTACATATTGTGCATCTTTTCTCTTGTAGTAGAACATAAAGTTTAGGTTAAGACATGTTGTTTAGAGGCACCTTAACTCTATCTGCTTTTTATTGTTTACATGTTTTCCTCTACTAGGTTTACTTGAAGAAATTAGGAGTTCCCTATTTCTCCATGTTCATCTAGTTTGTTTCCTTGAGATTAAATTAGTAGAGTATGCCTAAATAAGTTAATGGTTTTCCCTGTCCTTTGGTTTTTCTTGAAATGTTGTTCTCAAGACTTTCTTTGAAGTGTACTAATTAGGGTTTAGGCTAAAGAAGTTTATGGTTTTCCTTGTCCTTTAGTCTATCTTGAAATGGTTACTTTGAAGGCCTTTATAATTTTATTAAGGAATTTTTATAGCATCATTTTTCACCCTCTGGTGATTCACGATTGTCTTTATGGCTTTGGGCACCCATTCCCACAGAAATTAACAAAATTCACTAAAAAACAGTGTTAAAATTCCCATACGCGGATATGCCCAGACTTTTCCACGTGTATACGCGAGTCCACATGTACTTTTCCGCGTATGCCATTAAAATCATTAAAAAATATATAAAAATTCCCTATTTTCGGGCTGGGTTGATGGTTACTCCAGTAGTTCAACCACCCCAGTACGTGGCCAACTGTTTCCAACTGATTGAAACTACTTTGAGGGAGTATAAAAGCCCCTCATGTGCATGGCCTATGGGAGAGAGAAATTTTATAGACATTATACTCTGTTGGAATCCCAATTCAAGTCTGAATTCCCGTGCCTCCTGCACTTTCCCAGATTTATACAGGAAACCCTTGTTTCCTGGAGATGTTCATCAGTTTATATGCCATCTCGAGTGCACAAGTCTTGAAAGTATCTTAGCGAGGCAAGGGCGGGACGGATCCAGACGACGGTCTGCTCGAAGATCGTGGAAGGATTCAGGTGATCTCTCCACTTTTACTACTGTACATGCTGTTCGTAATAATGAAGAACCATCTTGTTCCTGAACTTATGTGTTAATGTTTACTTATATGTGTGAAAAGATTATCATTTAAGCATTTATTATGGTTTATATAATGTTTCACATGGATTGCACTAACGTTTAGGAGAAGTATATGCTGTACAACTAGGTTTCTGTGCACATTCTTTCTTGTTTTCCAGGTTAAGGAGGAAGAAGGGTTGCTGGGGGTTTGGACCTCGCGGGATCTACATCGAACGTAGCACTACGGGTGAGTTCTACTATCGTTTTTATCTAGTTTCTTGCATTCAAGTACGGCTATGTGTGAGTCCTTCTGAATGGCATGCCCTGATCTGTGGAGGTTTTGACCCAACAAACCTCTAGGGTGATTTTCCTCGAAACAGAACTAGCGACTCCACTGGGGACCACATTCTTGTGATTCCCCTGTTGGGTGGTTTCAGCTATTTGATAGGTTTCCAACAGTTTTAACTTTTATTTCCAGTCCAGTTAACTCTTTCTCAGTCAGACTGAAGTCCTGGTTTCTTACCCAGGCTTGATCTTTTTTAATTTTCATTATTTACCTTTTCATACGTGGGTTTTTCTACACACAGACGCGTATACACGCAGTTTTTGTTAAAGGGAGTCGCGTATATGCATGTTTCCTTTAACACAGTCGCGTATGCACGCTTGTTTCAAAACTGGCAAGTCACGTATATCTAGGTCAATTTTGAAATTTTTGATTTCTTGGCTTTTTAGTCTTGTCTGCCTGTGGAGGCCTGTTCCTCCAGTGTCTTTGTATTCTCTGGGTTGTGTTGAAAGTGGTCTTTGGCTTTTTCTCTCGTTTTTTTGGTTGAAAACTAGCTTATCTGGCAAATCTTGTTTTTTGTGCTGGCATTTCTAGTTTGAGTACCAAGATCTCTTCCTGGGGATTCTTGGCTGTTCTGCTTCATCAGAACAGAGAGTTTTTGCTCATTTACTCTTTCCAATCTTTGTGTCTTGCTTTGTGCTTCGATCTTTTCCCATTGTTTGGTTGGTTTTCTTGAGTTCAGTTAACTAGCTCTTGTTGCAATTTTTGAAGAGTCTTTCTAGGTTCTTTGAAGTTTTTGTTTGCTGCAAGGTTGTACTATTCTTCTAGGCTGATTCATTGAGTTTCTTGTCTTCTTTTGCTCATATAAATCTTGCTACTAGCTAGCCCTATAAGGTTTAGAGCATTTTTGAAGTTTTTGCTTGAAATTCAGAGTTGTTTGGCTTGGGATTTGATAGTCTTCTTGGTCTCTTTGAGCTCTTCATTTTATAAAACTCAAAAGCTCCAAAAAAAAAAAAAAACATTTTGTTTTGTCATTTGCTTTTGTTTTGCGTTTTTGTTTTTGTTTTGTTATATCTGTTGAAGCTTTGTTGAGGTTTATTTCTTTTGGTTTTTGACTTGATTTTGGAAAGGAATTGTCATTGGTTTCTTCCTCTTGTTTCAAGCGTTTTGGTTTCTTTATATTAAGAGTTTCTGATTTTGGGAACTAGCTTTCTGGACAACCAAAAATTATAAAACTGAAGGATCTTTGGGAAATTTCTCTCTGCTTTAGTAGATTTTGCATCTTAGAATTTGCATGCTCTTAGTGATTTGCATCAGGTGCACTTAAGCATTTAGTCATTTTCATAGTTTTTGTGAGTGTGAAGTTTGTTATCTGAAAAGAAAAATAAAATTTTTACTCTCGTAGAACCTGTGTAGAAGTTGCTTTTCATCGAAAGACAATAACTGCATTTGCATGTAGTTTGGTTTTTACTAATTTCTTTTCTGCGTCAAAACACCACAAGTTTCATTTCCATATCCCTTTGACTTAACATAACAGCCAATTAAAATAAGCGATATAATTTAAAAGCAACTAGCAAGTTTTTTAAGTGTCATACACCAACTAGCTAGGTTGTAGGGCCTTGGATTAGGTGAGTGGAGAGTTAACTCTCCAAGGCCACTCAAACAAAACATAGAAGTTGATTAATTGAGAGAAATCCAACTCCGTTAGGTGGACCGGGAAAGCTCTCCTCCAGAGAGTCAAGCGCGAGGGGAAGTGAAGGCTGAGAAGAGGGATACCCCCTCTCTGATTAGCTGAATCTGACCTCAAGACCGTTCCGCCTGGCTTCTGACACGGATTGGTGCCCATAGTTGCCACTCCTAGGTTCCACATAGGTGACTGCGGGGGGGAATACCTGTGGTACCTGAGGCAGACGTCGTATCACTTTCAGCAGTACTTCTGGGGGGTGCCCTTGCGAAGCTTGGGTACTTGTGCCGGCAAAGGCTGTCGTTAGGAGGTCAGCGTAACTGTTTCTATTACCTTCGCTAGTAGGCCTGGGCCGTAATTATCCCAGACTACTTTCGGGAGGTCCTATATTTCGCTTTCCTATATTTTGGTGTCCGGTCCTAATCACTCGGAGCGGAAATACTTGAAGGCTGTTTGCTTGATTGTATCTCAGGGATTTCTTTTTGTAGTGAGTGCTCTTTGCTCCTAGCTTGCCTAGCTTTATACTTTTTGAGTCTAATTAAAATTTGTTAAAGTGGCTGATCAAGCGCCTCGTCGATCGAGGAGAATCCGGGGGTTATCTCCCGAGAGTTCAGAGCCTTCTTCAAGAAGGCGTAGGAGTAATTTAGCAGGTGGGTACCACCCTGTGACGTCTGACGTAGTGGAGAGAGATCCTCCACAAGGGTCTGAAGGTTTCATAGCTGATTCCGGTATTGGTTCCGAGAGGAGCATTCTGCTCACCTCGCGAGTTTTATTTCCGCAGGAAGAAGAAGTTCAAATAGAGGAAGTACTTGAACCATCAGTGTCACGTCCATCTCCTCTTCCTCCTGATTATCCGTTCGTTGTTGAATACATCGGACCTGAGTCAGAGAGACCGGAATATCCTCCGTATTATACATACCTTTCGATGGCCACGACTGGGAACGCGGCTTCTGCTGTGAGTGCTGCAGGCATTCAAACTCCTGCTTCTGTTGAAGGAGGGGGCACTATTGCTATATCTTTGATTGCTTCTAGTGCTGCTGTGTTTGGCTCTGGTTTCACCCAAGCACATGCTTCTCAATCTGGTCCCTTCTGTTTTGGAATGCCCACTAGTGGGATTCCTTCTTTTTCCTTTTCCGCTGCTGCAGCTGGATCTACACCCATGTCTTCCATGGCTAGTGGATCAGCTTCTTTTCAGGGGTTCCCCTTTGGAACTGGACACATTCCTAGTTCCAATCCTTCTTTAGGGTCTTTTCTATTTACTTCTCAGACCCAGAGTTTCAACCCTTGGTCTGGAGGTCAGAATTCGACCACTTTTACAGGTTGGAACCCTGTATTCACTACAACGGGGGCTGGGAATCAGTTTTACGCTGGTCACCAAGGGAATGCTTCTTTCCCTTCGTCGAGTGCTTATCAGACCTTTTCCCCTCTTTCTAATGCCTAGAACCCCTATTAGGGTCTTTCCTCTTCATTTAATACTTCAGGGAGGGAACTGGTCCAGTCTTTGGTAACTCTGCGTGGGGGGGAGGTTCTTCTCCTTTTTCTACGAGTTCTTTCTGGAAACCTGGTGCCTCATCAAATCCAGGGTATCCTTTTCAGAATGTTGGGAATCCATCCCATCAAGGATGGAATCCTCAGGCTCCGCCTCGCTTACCTTTTCTGGCAACGTTAAACTTTCCAGATCTGTTGAAATTGACTAATGATCCGATCCGTTATAGTCCGGGGTGGCCTCCGGTTCCCACCAAACTTCCTTCAGACATTCCAAAGTTTGAAGGTAAGAATGGAGAGGATCCAGCTGACCACATCACCACCTTCCATTTATGGTGTTCGTCTAACTCCCTGATCAATGATTCGATTAGGTTGAGATTGTGTCAACGCATCCTAACTAGAAATGCTGCCAAATGGTATATTGAGCTAACTGAGGGAAGTTTTGCTACATTTGGGGAACTGGCTGTTACATTTCTAAACCATTTCCAGTTGCCAGTCCGTTATGACAAAGGGACTGAACTCCTAGCTAATTTAAAACAGGACAACGCAACCCACATTTCTGACCATATTCAGGAATGGTGGAGAAGGAAGAGGCTTATTAAAGCTCATATTTCAGGAGAATTCCTTTTGGAATGGTTTCTGAAATGTCTGCAGTCAGATATTTTGAAGGATGTATCCCTCTCCAGGGTATTTTCCGAGGAGCAGGCCATTTTTAGAGCCCAGCAGCTAGAATTGATATATTCTCAGTCTGGGGTCCTTCATAAGTATTTTTCTAATGCTCCTCGCTCCAAATTAGATTTATCCAAACTAAGCCTGGTCCTCATGGTGACGGACTGATTGGATCAATCAATAGTGGTGCAACCATCCTGCTTACTCAATTGCAGCAGTTGTCTTTAAAATCTGCTTCTTCTAGTTAGGCTGTGTCTGCTGAGTCATCGCCTTCGTCCATAAATGTTGTCCAGGCTTTTGATCACAAAGGAAATCAACAATCCGAAGGGAAGAAGAAGGGACGGAATAATAAGAAAAATGGAAAGAATGGGAAGGGTAATGCGAATAAAACCAACGAGCATGTTGGTGAGGGTCCAAAGGAGAAAAATAAAGTGAAGTTTCCATGCAAGCTGTGTGCTGGAGACCATCTTACACACCTTTGCCCTAAAATTCAAGATGCACAGCGCTTTTTAGCTCAGCAGGGTTCTTCCAGTTCCCAGGCTGTGTTAAAAAACCCTTTTCCCCAAGGGCAATAGCTAGTTGTTGGCGCAAATCAAAATCCTGGGGCTTCCTCTGGGGGCACCCAGGAAGGGGAAATTCCATCAAACATATTCATGATGAGTGCTCACGTGGATGTCGCTACGAGATCCCGTGATTATGGCAGAGAAGAGTCTTCGAAAGCTAAGGATACTCCTGATGCTACTGAGTTGCTTCATATTACGAGGCCTACTGTTGAGCCTATACCTCGGATGCCCAAAGCATCTACTAAGCGTTCGACAATTAATCCAAACGCTAGGGCTGCCGAGAACTACTCTATTGTGGAAGATCTGACGCAGAGTCCTTGTGCCATGTTGGCTTTAGAGGTGCTCCAGTCTTTTCCGGCTCAGCGCAGTGCTTTGCTCACTACCATTGGGGCTATTGATCCAAAAAATTCTCTTCTAATTACATTTGATATGACTAATTTTAAGAAGAGACTCCCCCATCATATGGCTTTTCATATTAAATCATCGTACCGGAAGTGCAATATCTTTCAGACGGTTGTTGATGAGGGTGCTTCCACATGTGTGATGTCTCTCACATGTTGGAAGACGATTGGATCTCCCAAAGCTGTTCCATCTACCACTCTTCTAACTGCGTTTGATGGTCATTCTCTCAGACCCCATGGCATTGTCCCAGCTTTTCCTATCTGTGTTGGGGGCAAAACTGTGAATATAGAGGTTGAGGTAGTTGATGCAAGCTTGGACTACAACCTTCTATTGGGGAGAAACTGGATTTATGAGATGGATGCCATTGCATCCTCATTATTTCAGATTATTTGTTTCCCTCACGAAGGGAGGATTGTTACAGTGGACCAACTGGACTGTCCTCCTGTAGACCCGAATGCGTCTACTGACTCATCTGTTCCAAAGTTGGATAATACTAAGGTGCCTATTGAGAATTTAGGGGTTGGAATGTATTCTTCTTTGATGGGTACTTTCGATATTCCTCCTCCTACGGTTCATATTAATGAAATTTCATCCTCCAAGGCTCCTCTTCGAAGAGAGTTCTTCAGAACTCATTATTTTTCGGACCCTTGGACCTTACCTTCCCCTACTGCCACATTAGTGGAAGGTCAAGTGGGTGGAATGGCATTTCCAATTTCTGCAGCTGAGATTGCATATCAGTCTATTGTTGACACTGCAGAATCTATCCCAGCTCCTCTTTCACCGGAAGAGTTGGATGGTGATGTGGCTCTGGCTTGGACGCTTAGTTCTTCTTCAGCCCAGGATTGCCTTGATACCACTCTTCCATCTGAAGAGGCCATCCTGGAAGCCATGACAGGTATAGATAGACCGTGGGATGATTTGCATCATCAGTCTTACTTCCTACCTGATTTGAACGAAGTTGAAACAAGTTTTCCGAGTCCTCCGTCTCCTGGTCCTGTTCACCCAGTCTTGAACCCTTTGGCACCAACACAGGTTTATGCTGAAGGGAACATGGCTGTGATTTCTCCTACTATCCCGGTGAACATTTCCAGGGATCCCAATATTATTGAGAATGTCTTCATTGGAGCTGAATGTTCCCGTGAAGAGATTCAAATTTACACCGAGCTCTTTAAAGAGTATAGGGATGTATTCACTTGGTCTTATGAGGAAATGCCTGGTATAGATCCATCTATTGTCCAACATGAGATCAAAACTTACGAAAACGCTAAGCCTGTGAGGCAAAAACTTCGTCTGGTTAATCCTAGGAAGGCTGCAGCTATCAAAGACGAGGTGGAGAAGCTGCTTAAGGCAGGATTTATTTATCCGGTTCCTTTGACCGAATTGGTTTCAAATCCTGTTCCCGTAGATAAAAAGAAAGGAACAATTCGGGTTTGCATCGATTTCAGAGACCTTAATAAAGAAAGTCCTAAAGATAATTACCCCACACCATTTATCGATCAGATCATTGACGAGTGTGCCGGTAATGAGATTTTCTACTTCATGGACGGTTTCTCTGGATATAATCAGATTTCTATCCATCCTGAAGATCAACATAAGACTGCTTTTATTTGTCCCTGGGGTACGTTTGCTTACAAGAAGATGCCTTTTGGTCTTAAAAATGTTGGGGCTACGTTTCAGCGGGCCATGTCATATGCCTTCCACGACATGAAAAAGATTATCGAGGTGTATTTGGATGATTTAGCTGCTCATTCTCGAAAGAGGATGGATCATCCTGCTCACCTCCGTCAAATATTTGAATGGTGTTGTTTCTATAAGATTAGGTTGAATCCGAACAAGTGCGTTTTCGTGGTTACATCCGGTTTGTTATTGGGATTTATTGTGTCTAGGGAAGGGATAAGGGTAGATCCCTTCAAGGTTGAGGCAATACTTCGGTTGCCTCCCCTGTCTTCTATTCATCAACTTCAAAGTCTACAAGGAAAGGCTAATTTTCTTCGGAGATTTATCATAAATTATGCTGAAGTTACCAAGGGATTTATGAGATTGTTGAAGAAGGGAGTTCCATTTCTTTGGGATGACTTCGCTCAATGCTCATTCGATGCTTTGAAAAAAGCATTGACCTCTGCTCCTTTATTGAGTCCACCTGATTATAGCAGGGATTTCCTTTTGTATCTGGTAGCAACAGAATCTACTATTGGTATGGTTCTGGTTCAGGAGGATGATGCTCTTGCAGAGCATGTTATATACTATCTTAGTCAAGGCTTGGTAGGACTTGAACTCCGGTATACTCCGATAGAAAAGCTAGCTTTAGCAGTTGTTCATGCTTTGTAGCGACTCCGGCATTACATTATTCTACGAAAAAATTATGTTTTGGCAGCAGCCAATCCATTTCAGTTTTTCCTCAGTAGGCGAGTGATTGGGGGCAAATACAATAGATGGATTGTGATTTTTCAGGAATTTGATCTTGATTTTATGTCTGCCAAGTCCAAGAAATCATTGGTTTTCGCGGAATTGATCTCCGAGTTGCCCTGTGGGGATGAGATAGTCTATGATGAATCCTTCCCAGATGAACATTTGTTTCTTATCTCTCCACAGGATCCTTGGTATGGAGATATAATTGTGTATCTCCAGACTGCGAAGTTTCCCTCTACTTTTTCGAAAGATGAGCGTCGTAAGTTGCGTCACTTGGCTAAAAATTACTTGATTATTGGTGATGCTTTATACCGTCGAGGGGTTGATTCAATCCTGAGACGTTGCTTAACTCTCGAAGAAGCTGAGGCTGTGCTGAATGATTGCCACAGTGGAGCTTGTGGTGGTCATTTATCTGGGCTTGCTATAGCCCAAAATATTTTGCGTGCTGGGTACTTTTGGCCTTCGATTTTCAAAGATTGTATGGAGTCGGTCAAAAAGTGTCATCCGTGTCAAGTTTATACTCGAAAAATGCGTGCTCATCCAGCTCCGCTTTTTCCAGTCATTACTGTCGATCCCTTTACAAAGTGGGGTATTGATTATACTACTTGTAACCCGCCTTCGGCTAAAGGTCACAAGTACATTATTGTAGCAGTAGACTACTTTACGAAGTGGGTCAAGGCTATGCCTACTTTTGGGAATGATGGTGAGACTGCAGCTCTTTTTCTTTTCAACCAGGTTATTGCTCATTTTGGTATTCCTAGAGAGATTGTCACTGATCATGGCAGTGATTTTCAGAATAGCATGATGGCTGAGTTGGCTCTAAAATTAGGTTTCCGGCAGGAGCATTCATCTCCGTATTATCCTCAAGCCAATGGGCAAGTGGAAGTCGTGAATAAATCCTTGAAGACAATTCTTCAAAGGACAATTGATAAAGCTAGATCCAACTGGCATATTATGCTATATCCTGCACTTTGGGCATATAGGACGTCAGTGAAAACTGCAACTGGCTTTACTCCGTTTCAGCTAGTGCACGGGGTAGAATCCGTATTTCCTATTGAATGCGAGATTCCTTCTCTTAAATTAGCTGTTGAACTTCTTCCTGACACTTCTAGTTTGGCAGAACAACTTCTTCATCTGGAACATATCGATGAGCAGCGTCGGGATTCCACCACGATGAATGAAGCGCATAAAAACCAAGTTAAAGTTTAGTACGATAAGGCGGTCAAACCCAGGGTTTTTTCGGAAGGTGACCTTGTTTTGGTCTATGCCCAAGAAAAAGATGCCCTGGGGGTAGGAAAGTTTAAGTCTATGTGGTATGGCCCCTTCATCGTTAAAAAAGTCCTTAAAAAAGGAGCATATACCTTGGTTGATTTTGAAGGAAACGAGTTGCTGGAGCCCAGAAATGGGCTCTATTTGAAAAAGTATTATGCCTAGGCTTCGGCCTGACATTTTGCTTTTGTATATAGTAGTTTTGCTTTGTACATATCTGGTTGTTTTTCGATTTTTGATGGGATGGTGATGTTTTTGATCTGCTTTGGCAGGTTGTGTCGGATGTCATGAGTCATTTTGGTTTCGCCGATGGTGCTAGTAGACACACCCGGAACTTAGCTTCCGTGGCTTGGGTGCTTCATTATCCATCCGGTCAGCTGCTAGTATCAAGAGGGGTCTGCATTGGTCCTGCTTCCAATAATATCGAAGAATACACTGCAGTTGTTTATCTACTCTCGGAGGCAATATCTTTGGGTTTTGATTCGTTGGTAGTTTTCTTGGACTCTCAGCTGGTGGTGTCGCAGTTAAACAATACTTATCGGGTTCGAGATCCATTTTTACTCTGGTTGTTCTTGAGGGTACGTTTGTTACAAATATCATTTCAATTTTTAACTTTCATTCATATTCCTCGAGTTGACAATTGGATGGCAGACTCATTGGCTAATCAAGCAATTGATTGGCATATTAACCATTCTATACAATAAAATTTAATCATCAAAAACATCACAATTTTCATACATTTGTTACATCACATCAAACATCGTTGTATATATATCATCAGAGTGTTCAAAACTATACAAAAATTTGGATCCATAAGTCATACAAAAATTGGGCTTATGCCCCCGATCATGTTCAGTCTCAAAAAATATACAGTCATCCGATACATCATATCTATCTACTACTGAGGTCCCTGCCCAGAAGTTGTGTTCCTATAGAACACGATCGCAGTGGCAACACGGCGGAATAACCGTACCCAGTCGCAGGGTACTCCTACCACCTGCCTCTGGATGGCTTCAGGCAGATCTTCCACTGCAGCGATAGGTACTTGGCGGGTTAATCCCTCCAAGTTCCTCTGTACATCCTGGATCTACTGTATCCGCTTCGCCTCTGCGACGCTTATGTCGTGGGTATCCCTCAGGTCGAACTGGTCCAATATCTGTTTCATGATCATTTTAAAATTGTAAGTCATTTGAATCCAATCAAAAACATGTTTGTTTTTCACATTTTTTCATACATATTGAAAAAATTCAAAAAAATTATATAAGTCAAAAAATTGTAAACTTACCGACTGTACCCCATGCTGCGCCTGGTGGAAGGACAAGATCTGGATCGCCACGAAAGTCCATCCCGGCATAGGGATAGTCGTCCACCGCGATGATTTGTTCTCTCCACCATTGGAAGAACTCATCATCCCAAGTGGTCCGGGGAACTTCACTTCCCCCCAATCTCTTCATCATGTCTGCCCAGCGGGCAATTCCTAGGTCTCTCGGGCTGCTGATGGTAGAGATCACTCTGGGTCTTAGTGCTGGAATCTTCTCAAAGAAGAATGTCATCAAAATTGTACCATATCCAAAGTGTTTTGTCTTTGCTTGGCGGATAGAGGTCAATTGTTGCTTCATGTTCAGCAATAGGGCTGTGCACCAATCATATATATGAGTTAAGCATTCCACTGCTATGCTCATTTGCGTCCTGGACGCCTGGTGTAGGGAGGCAGATCCTGCCACTCTGCCAATGGTGAAAAGGAGGATTTTCATGTGCAAATCCCTTAAATATTTGATTGCAATTTGAGTTCCAACTTTCTTGGAAC
This sequence comes from Pinus albicaulis, assembly GCA_034641835.2. NCBI lineage: Eukaryota > Viridiplantae > Streptophyta > Pinopsida > Pinales > Pinaceae > Pinus > Pinus albicaulis. The sequence continues at coordinate 580,935,639 of CM076571.1, read as the reverse complement.
CCTGTACGCAGTACACGTGGACATAATCTTCCACGGTGAGCCCTCCCAAAGGCTTACCATGCAAGTCTACTGGCTCCCCCCTCCGGGAGAGTCCAGTGATAAAATATATGTCTTCCACTTCAATGCGTACAGGCATCTGATCTATCATAAAGCAGTCCTCTTCCGGTTCCCAATAGTTCACAAGCATTTCGAGCAACCAGACATTGCTCTTCATATTTGGCATTTTAAAAAACTTGAGTAATCCACAATTCCGAAGAATATTTAGTGATGCTTGCATGACTTCATTGTCTATTGCACTGTGTTCACGCTCTCTCCATGATATGGTCATCCTGTCAAATTTCAATAATCCATTCATTAGCTACGTATTTTTCATATTGGGCTGCGCATACGCGACTTTATTTGTGCACAGTCGCGTGTATACGCGACTTGGTCATTACCAACCCGCGTATGCGCAAACCCGTGATTTTTAGCAAGAGATTCTACGGTGAAAATTCCTAAATTTTAATTTATGAACGGAAAAAATGAATAGCAAGGATGGTTGATGAGCTTACCTGACAAATTCGCTGACGATTAACGGTCGGTTGCTCCTGTTTGGATGAAAGAGGCTTTTTCTCCAGAGCACTTTTTCCCAAATCAGCAATGTAACAATGAACCAAATATGAGGTAATTTGTCTATTTATGCCCAAAAAGTTGAAAATTTTTGCAAAAATTTGTTATGCTTATTTTTTCAATCTATCTTAAGCTGCATAACCTAGATGCTTGGAAGTGCCCAGATTGGTATATTTTCAGGTACATTTTGATGATTTCAAGATTTTTCCCGGTTTTTGATCCATGACTGCTGACCCGTCATAGTAGGTATATGATCTTCACCGGCATATAGGTTAGGGAATCCACTTTCCATTGCATTTTGCATACTAGCCTCCATTCTGATCACTTGCCATAGGGTCGATCCCATCAGGTCATGAGTATTACACCCATTTCACTTGCCGATTATTTAATCATGACTTGGTGGTAGAGCCTTCCTTTACATGGGCTTCCTAGTTAGTTCCTCACTATCACTTGTTTCCCATGCTGTGTTTTATGTAGGCTCGGGAGTCCTCTTTAGTTCCGCCATGACTTATGTGTTGGAGCTTCATTCTTCTTCTTCCTCACTATCATTTTTCTGGCTATTACCCTAGAGGCTCCCTGGTGTTGTTGAGTTGTATTACTGCATTGCATATTGGCTACTTGTTTATCCTGGCCTTTAGCCAGCTTCATTTGGACTCAATGTTTAAGCCAACTTTTGACCTTGTCTATCTGTACAAGTTAAACCATTGCATGCACTTAGCTATCGTGACTTGACACCCTTTTACCCATGGATGGAACATTCTTCTGAGTATCGCTTACCAGTTTTCGCCACCTTGCATTGAGCATAGGATCGTTCCAATCCCAGGAACTAGTGCATCTGTTTCTTGATACTCGTTCTATCCATTGTACCATAGCATTATTTTATTCTTTTTCAGGCTTATTATATGAAAAAGAAAAAAAAATCAAATATAACAAAAAGAGCGGGAACGGGATGTAACTTCATAATTTGATGGCAGTACAGTGTCAGTTTGTTGCCCTTGAACAAAGCATATACACTTATATATCTTTCCTCCATTTGGGATGGTTTTAGTTTTGACCTAGGTTCAGCCTTTACCTTGTTTCACTTGTCAGTTCTCCCCCGGTTGGTTATCTCTTCCAATCATATGGAGAGTTTGTTCTGCCTCCTGCATAACAGACTTATACAGTGTCACTTTTACTGCCATGGTCATCATGAGTCATGCTTTTGTTCAAGGGAAGTCTAACCAGAGTCGGCCATTCTGCGGTGTCTCTTGACTCATTATTCAGTCGGCCTTCCCGGTCTTGTCAGTATCTTGTTCTATCACATCAGATGTTTTGGTCTTCTGCTCGTGCTGGTTTGAGAAGGTCCCCATTGACTTCTTGCTGGTGGGTTTGTCTCTTATCGACTACGACACATTGCTCTGAGAGAAAACCTAGAGCCGCACCCTGGGCCTATTTCCATCATTGATAGGTGACCTTGTGCTCAGCATTTGATCATCATTATGGGTCTTTGACTGAGTGGTTTCCCCTGTGTTTGACGTCAGCATACATTATCACACTTGGGATTCGTGCAGTACCTTGATTTCCATTTGACCCTATTGGTGGATTTATCGCCTCTGTTTCAGCTTTCATTATTGGTTGGTTCAGAGGGTTTCTTCCGTGTGCTAGCTTCATCTTGTGCATGTCGGAAACGTACTTCGGTTTGGTTCCATCACTCTACTTCGTCTGATTCCTTCCAAATCTTGGCCTGCGGGCTACACTCGCGCTAGACTGATGTGGGATGCCTTAATGCCTTCCTTCCAGCAGATATTTTCCCATCGACTCCGACTCATTGCTCTGGGAATAAGGTCTAGAGTCTTTTTGTCAGTACCTTAGGGTTTGCAGTCATCAGTGGCAGACTCTTCGCTATCGACAGTGGGGATTCATCATTGCCTCTTGATTGGTAGATTCTTTCAAGTGTTCGACTTCAACTCATTTATTCGCACTTGTTAGATTGTACTAGGGCACCTTAACGCTCATTTTCATTATTGGTGGGTTGTCTCACGTTGGTTAATGGTATACATCATTGACCGATAATCCAGCGATTTCTCACATGGTCGACTTCAGCTCATTTATTCCCATTGTGTAGAATTGTGCCATAGTGATCGGTGAAGACCTCGGGTTGCATCAGCATTTCTCGGTTCACTTTTGACAGTCCATTCAGTTTCTGCCAGTGATGCCATTCACCCTTATATGTTGCAGTGTCAGTACAGCAGCATCTTATATGTTGGCTCCCGAGTTGCGTGATTGTACCATTTATTCCACCCCTTATGATTTGGTACATGGAGATTCAGTTACTTCTATGATCAAACATCCAGTTTCAGCATCATTGATCAGCTTTCTATATGTGATACTTGGACATTGATTCAGACTTATACTTCCGGGCTATGCTTAGATGATTCATTGTGTACTTTCAGTTCAGATATACTTGTATACATTTTGGATCTATTATGTACTTTCCATATGATGTATTTTTGACTGAGCATGGGTATGCCCGCCTCAGCATGAGTTGAATCTCTGTTTTCTTTCATTGGTTTTTGGTAGGCTGAAATCTGGTGAAGTCCTCTCTTGTCCTTGCGAAGTTCTTTCTATGTGCATAATACATTTCGGCCATCATGTACCCCTTCTGACCTCATATATTAGGGGGCATCTGTTATAGCATCATTTTTCACCCTCATGTGATTCATGATTGTCTCTATGGCCTTGGGCACCCATTCCCATAGACTTGAACAAAATTCATTAAAAAACAGTGTTAAAAATCCCATACACGGTTATGCCCAGACTTTTCTGCATATATACGCGAGTCCATATGTACTTTTCCGCGTATTCCATTAAAATCATTAAAAAATATATAAAAATTCCCTATTTTCGGGCTGGGTTGATGGTTACTCCAGTAGTTCAACCACCCCAGCACGTGGCCAACTGTTTCCAACTGATTGAAACTACTTTGAGGGAGTATAAAAACCCCTCATGTGCATGGCCTAAGGGAGAGAGAAATTTTATAGACATTATACTCTGTTGGAATCCCAATTCAAGTCTGAATTCCCGTGCCTCCTGCACTTTCCCAGATTTATACAAGAAACCCTTGTTTCCTGGAGATGGTCATCCATTTATATGCCATCTCGAGTGCACAAGTCTTGAAAGTATCTTAGCGAGGCAAGGGCGGGACGGATCTAGATGACGGTATGTTCGAAGATCGTGGAAGGATTCAGGTGATCTCTCCACTTTTACTACTGTACATGTTGTTCATAATAATGAAGAACCATCTTGTTCCTGAACTTATGTGTTAATGTTTACTTATATGTGTGAAAATATTATCATTTAAGCATTTATTATGGTTTATATAATGTTTCACATGGATTGCACTAACGTTTAGGAGAAGTATATGCTGTACAACTAGGTTTCCGTGCACGTTCTTTCTTGTTTTCCAGGATAAGGAGGAAGAAGGGTTGCTGGGGGTTTGGACCCCGCGGGATCTACATCGAACGTAGCACTACGGGTGAGTTCTACTATCATTGTTATCTAGTTTTTTGCATTCAAGTATGGTTGTGTGTGAGTCCTTCTGAATGGCATGCCCTGATCTGTGGAGGTTTTGACCCAACAAACCTCTAGGGTGATTTTCCCCGAAGCAGGAATTTAGGAGTTCCCTACTCTTTGATCATTACTTATGTATTATCTTGCATGTTTTCTTTCTCTGAAGGTAGATAGCTAGAGAGAGTGGGAGCTCCCTACTCTCTAGGATTTTTTTGATAGTTGTTTTAAAGTTTACTTGATAGAGCTAGGTCAAAGAAGTTTATGGTGCACCCTGTCCTTTGATTCTTTCTTGATGCATAATACTCTTATAGACTCTTCTTGTTATATTTTATGTTAAAGGATTCTTAACTACCCTTTAAACCTACTACATTCACAACTTGATGTTCATTTCACACTCACTAAACCTATTTAGATCCATTTGGCTTTGTTAAACTTGTCGTATGAAACACTCTTGACCTATTGCAGTACTTTTCAATACCTTTTGCAGACTCCATAGCCCAATGGTCTGAATTTCTCTCACTCTATCTGTTATGCTTGACAAGCAACCCAACCAAACAAAACAAACAAACAAACCCTATCATTATAACTAGCCTAAAATCAAAACCCTAAAATAAATCAAGTTACATATTTTCTACAAATATAGAGAGTGCCCTCTCTGAGCCCAAGAAGGCTAGGTCCTAGGGCTCCAAAGTTTTTTTGATGTTACCCTTGTTCAATTTGGTCTTACCAATCTGACAAATTACAAGGACCTAACACTTAGTTTGATGAATAATAGGGTATGGAGACCCATAAATATCTTTAGTAGGAATGACATCACTGTTAATGTGAATGGAGATAACTTTAGTGGCTTGATAAAGAACCCTTATCTATGAAAAGGGGCTAGAGCATGTAGACTGGGTCAACTTTGACCAAATCAACAGTGTTGTCATGGAGGAGTGGACATTCATTATGGGACATCGTAGTTTTGGAGGGAGACTCCATGCATGGAAGTAGTGGCTTTAATGAGTGGAGCCAAGGGTGAGAAAGATCACCACTTATATAAGGAAGGGGATGGAAACCATAGAGGATATGTTTTAGATTATTATTTTTATATGGTCTATATGACTATTTTCTCTCATTAGTTGTTAAGCTAAGACTGCAGTGTTTTTTAGCACAGGGGGTTCCCAAGCAGGAATCCCACCCTCATCCTCGGGGAACTTCGAGTGCTCACTCAGGAGAGGTGATTGATTTTCATTTCCACATTTAGGCATTAAGCCAAAGCTTTAATCTTATTATACAGCATAGTTCCTATTGAGGTTGTGTTGTGTTGCAGGGCAGAAGTTGTGGAAGGGTTTGTAGAACCATTTTCAAAGCTTGTGTATCAGTGGGGAGGTAGCCTTTCCATTGGGAGATCAGAAAGGAGGCTCCTTGGGAATTATATCATTATTTGGCACCAGAAAAAGCTACCACCATCACCTAGAGCGTAGTTTCAATCCATAACTGCGTTATTTTGGAGAGTTGTTGCAGGGATGATTTATGTGCATGATTTGGGGAGTTGGTTCCTCAGTGGAGGGATCAGCCTTTCACCTGGAGAGTCTATTCGAGGAGGGCCATATATTGTTATATAAATTTCACCCATGTCTCCTAGCTATTTTGCTACAACTAATCTTCATCCCTAGGGCTTGGGTTCAGCATTTGTATTTTTGAGTGTATTGCTGGAAACCCTCTTGGGTTCTTGTTGGAGGTTGTTATAGAGCCTTGATATTCATGTATATTATATTTTGAGGCATGTATCAGCCATTTCTATTATTTTGTGTTAATATGTTGTTGCAGTGCTCCTATGACTGTGTTTTAGTAGTCTTTCGGCATTTTGGTATAGTAGCAGTATATCATTATTGAGGGGATTTATCTATTGGAGGCTTGTTGATTCATGTTATATGATTTGTACCCCATCATTTTGTACTTATTTTCTGTTGTTATATATAATTAAATAGCTCCATATTGGTCTCTCATATTTATGCATTGATCTTCACTGTTATTTCCATGTTTATCCACTATATTCCTTCTTTTCCCATTTGGGTATATTACAAAAATGAACAACATACTTTCCTCATTGTGACGAAATTGTGATAGCTTTCCCCAAGTGCGATACTAAAGGTACACTTTGCAATGACAATGACAACACTTGTGTCACAATGCTTGAAACATTGGGAATAAGCAGGATACATGTTTACATAGTAAGTATAATGACTCATTAGCATCAAGGTTACCCCTTGAAACAACCAAAACTACATATATGCGACGTGTGACACTTTCCATGCCAAAAGTTGACCTTTATGACAATAAGGAGGAAGTGTAAACAACACTTTCCAAATGGGAATTCCATTAAAAGAAAAACATGCCAAAATGAAGATAGCATGGAAACAACACTTATTACAGTGAAAAAAAGAAAAAGGGACAGTCATAAACATGAAAGCGACACTTGCGAAAGCGAAGGTGCACAAAAACGACAGTTGGAAAAACTCAACAAAATAGAAGAACAATCAAAACCAAAAGTGAGGTTGTTAATGAAAATACGCACTTACTGTCGAAACAGGTTGAAATCACACAAGAATTGTCTTGATGGAATTGTGTTATGCATATTCAAGCATTCCTAAGAGATTGCACTCATGAACTTGTGGCAAACTGAGCAAGTTTGAGCAGGTGCCTTTAACACTATGGAACGAACGATTGCAATATCCACAATAGGGTCCAAAATTCAAGTGTAGACCAAATTTTGGAGGGTGTTTGTCATTGCGAAAACAATAGCTAAGGCTTGTAGGGATTTTTCTATCAATGAGAGAGGACATGCTATAGTGAGATGCACCAAAAATGGACAAATACAGATAAAAGCTATATATTCTAACATTAATTAAAGATGGAACTTGTATACAAATTACAAATGGTTCTATAAAACATGGAAATGGATAATTCCACAAAAGTTGAAATGATTTTCATGGTTAATGGTCCATACCAAGATTTTGGCATGGGATAATCTACTCAAAAAAGGATTTTAAGGCTTGGAATATGTAGCACATGTTAGAAAAGCAATGAATATGCATCACACCTATTCCCTGTGCCCATTTTCATTTTTTTTTTGGATAAGGGTGCTACAAATGTTTAAATTACAAGTCGGTTGGGATTGAAGCTATATCGATGAATTCCTTTCACATTGGTTTAAATAATATAAATCATATATATCTTTACCATTTTATATCTTTTGGAGCATATGGGAGAGCAAACATCTCTAAGATATTTGATAATAAGGGCATAAATGTATGGGAAAATGTAGCAAGGTATCAACCTTCTTCTTGGAGATAGTTCTAGTAAAGGAAAAGCTTAAAAGAGGTTGTAGACAAAGGAAGGACATATGGGGAAAATAACTCATTGGTTTTTTTGACGAGGCATATGCAGGTTAGAAATGTGGTAGTGGATCAGCTATTGTTCTGAAGCCATGAGAGGAATTTCACTTTTTCCAGTTCAATAGGATTGCTACAAATAATAGAGCAGAGTTATTGGCTTTATGGGGAATCATAATATGTGAAAGATGGTTTCCAATTGAAGAGATAAAGGTATTTAGAGACTCCAAAGTGATAATAGAATAGGTAAATGGAAAATTGACTTTTGATTCCATAGTGTTGTCTAATTGGATGAGGAGGATTAGGTTGTTTCCACATGGCTTTCAAGAAGATTTTTTTCTCACACATTTTGAGAGAACAAAACATGATGGTAGACATATTATCAAAGAAGGGGAATAGCATTGAACCGGGGTGGAATCGGGAAGGATCAATTATAAAGAAATTAACAATGGAACTATCTAGAATTCCGGTTTCATCACATTTTAATGGAAAACATTGGACACAAAGATAAGTACCCTTGTTTTTGGTTTTTTTGTAACAATGATTGAAATTCTATGAGGAGGAATAAGGAAATATTTAGAATTGTGTGATTTAACATTTTTGTTTACAGTTAGAATTCTAATGGAGAATATGAAGACGGAGACATGAGAAACATAGTGATAGAAAGGTCATAGTTTGAACTTTGATTTAATAAGCTTATGTATTCATGAAGGGATGAACTGTTAAAAAAAACCTTGTATGTTGTACAACGTTTTATAATGAAAAGTCCATTTTTTTTTTCCTATGAAAAAAAAAAGGTCATTTCAGGCTAGGAATTCATAGTTTGCAATCATGAATGTAAGTGGGAGGATTCGTCTCATATAAGAACAAGGACTATTCCTTTTGGCGCTCATGGTTAAATGGAGAATTTAGTTTGGGCCTAGCTCAAGGATCTTTACCTCACCCTCTCCTTAATTTTTCTCTATATTTTGATGTCTAGCCATATAATTTGGGTCCATAGTAGATATCAGGTGTTGAGACTCTCATACTTAGTCTAGAGTTGGTAGAAAAGAGATAAGGAGGGAATGTGTTGTTGCTCAACAAAAAATATGGTGGCTCATGAGGGGAATAGGAAAGGATGAGCATTCGTGTTAGGGTCCTATAATAATGGTAATCATAATTTTGAATTGGCTATGTTAAGTCTTGTAATATTGTACATACCTTTGCATTTCTAAAAATGTTTTCCATATTAAAAAACGAAAAGAGGGTATGTGTTAAAAGAATAATCAAAGGACCAAAAGAAAGAAAGATAAAAAATATATGTAAAATATGAACCCCATAAAAATAAGAAAAATTAAATTCTGAAAGTGTTTCACATTCAAATGCCACTACTCTTAGTTTACTTTCCTTTTGCAAATAAATTGTGTGCATCTTGTTCAAAATGCCACAATTCATGATGATCATGCAATCTAATCTTGATCATTCATGCCTTTGAATTTTATGTTATGATAGTTAGTGAATAAATATATGATGAAACCATTTAATCTTAGCAAATCAGTAGTTAGGTAGAGAATAAAAATGAGATCATAAGTTTAATCTGAGCCATTGGAAGATATAAGGCTAGAAATAAGTTAGTTTGCTTATAAAAATAAAATAAAAGGGTCAGCAAGCTCAAATGCACCCAATAAACTAAAGGAAAAATGTTAGCATGAATAAAAGGGCAGGTATAATACTTTTCAAAAGTTATATAAGCATCATTATGCTTATCCATTATCAAAAATATCTTTCTAAACCCTTCCCCTTGCTAAAATCCCATTCCCTCTTCATTTCCCCCTTATCCTAACCCTTTTCCCCTCTTGGAAACCAATTTCCCCTTCCTAGTGCCAAAGAATCCCCATCCTAAACCTTTTCCCTTCCAAAACCTCAAAAAACATCTTTTAAACCATTTCCCCTTAGTAAAGTTCCCTTTTTTTCCCTTTAAAAACCCCTTCCCCTTGATAAAATTTTAAGTTTTCATAAAAACATGAAAACCCACTTTTTAATAAGTCTAAAGTGAAAAAATAAAAAAAATGGGCCCCACTTTCATTTGACCCCCCCCACCTTAATATGTTTCACAACCCCGCTATCATTTGAACCCTTCGCATAATGAATTTAATTAACTCCATTTTGATTTAACCCTCCGCATATCTATTTCCCAATCCCGCCTCCTTTAAAAGCTCTTAACTTTTCCAGTCGTTCGATCACCAACGAGAATATCGGATGGCCTACGATCCATTTCACACTCCCCAACATCCTAAAGTTTAAATTCCAAGGGGGGTGCGAAATAGGTGGTTTTCTCCGCTCGCTCCCCTGCCAAGCAGTGCCTCGTGGTTTTATCGCACCCCCTCATCCCAAACCACCAAACCACCCTGTCGATGTGCGATAAACCACAAAGTTTTCAAATGATAAAACCCCATTATCACATTCATTCCCTACTTCTACTTACTTGCTAAAATACTGGCACCAACCAGAATTGAAGCCTGCTGCTACCTGGACCCCTTCCACAACCAAAGCGCCATTATTCCAAGTAATTCTAATACTCGCCACTATCAATTAAGTGAAATTAATTAATAAATTCCAAATCAAATGGCTTCTAAAAGCATCCTAACCATAAACCCTCTACAACCACCCCTGTTAGATGTCAACCATACTCCACTGGATGATAAAGACTTTAAAATAGTAGACACAGTCACTAACAACAATATCTTGGAGCTCCATTGCTAAAGCCATGACAAGTTTGCTGATCAGACAAATGATATAAATTTGTGGAACTCTAACATGGCAAAATACACATTTCCATAGACCTACCAGTTCCCTGAATTCATCAGAATTTGCCAATTCGGTTATTTTCCAAATTAAAGAGCCATAGTCACCCCTGACCAAGAAATCCTAATTACTATCACTGCTCAATCCATTAAGAAAATGTGGCAAATTATCACAAACATAGGGAGTGCCTTTCTCCATTGAGACCCTCATTGAGCTTTACCTAAAGCTAGATTTTCCTAAAAGGTCTCAAATCTTTCAAATGTTCCTCCTTGAATCAGTACAAATTCCTAAAAACAACCCACCATACTCTGCTACCATGTTCGTTGAATGAACCAAACAAATTGTGACCATGTTTTCATGTATCCTAGGATATTTTACTGATGAGTGGGTAGATGGATCCATCTTTGGTTTACTCTCTTCTTTTTTCCCAGGCCAGCCTCAAGCTATACTTTTCAACTTTCTCCAATTCTTGGCAGATACTATGCATGATCAACTAATAAAACTACCAAAAGAAGGAATGTTCAAATACTCCTCAATATTATTTCATTTGTTCATATATTTTCAGTCAGAAAGGTTTGCAGTCAACCTACAAAAACGGGACACAGAGGGTAATCCCCAATCTGTAATGTTTTGGACATCCTTGATCAAAAAAGGATTCCAATGAATTTAGTTTCAAAGACTTTATTGATTATTTTGTATACCCAGTGGTTAATATGCTTAGAAAAATTATTCAACCCAGAATCAGTGATGAAATCAGAAAATTTCTACAGTTATCTGATCAGAGCAAGACAAGAGACTGGTATTTATACCAAAATCACACAGATATCAGAGTATATGGAAGCCAACTAGTCCCTTACAAGCTTCCCAAATACCTCCTAATAAGGATATTTTCCTTAGATTACATTAGACAGACCTTGAATTTTGATGAGATAAATTTCCTTTCAGCCAAAAATAAAACCCAGTTCAAGATAAAAACCCAATTAGGGCCCTTTATATGCAACAGTAGGAATGCTGGAAAGGAAGAAGACAAATTCCTACAAGAATTAAAATTCAGCAAAAGTTTCGAATGGTCATATGACCCCTTGGGTGTCATAAGAAAATTAAGAATTGAGTCTAAACTCACCCCTTTCATCCATGAATCTAAGCCTGAGATTGAGAAATATTCCAACCAGTCAAAGTGGTTGGAAAACACATTACAAGAGGTGGAGGAGCAGCTTGATACTAGTTCCATCTTGCTTACTCCAGATCCACAGGATAGGAATTCAAAAATTTCTAGAGAAGAAGACTCTTATTCAGCAAAAGCTACATCTGATAATAAATTCAAGCTTATGTACAAAAAGAAAACAAAGCTAAACCCAATTATAGAGCAGGAAGAGACAATTGAAATAAATATTGTTATCAGGGATGATGCAACTACAACACATATAGAAGAAACACCTTTGCCATCATCTTCCAAGGCAGAAATCATTCAAAAGAAAAATAGTGCAGAGATTTCAACATCCAGTAAGTCAGTGTAGAAGGAAAAGGATATCATTGAGAAATATAAAGAGATTAAAATAAAAAATGAAGCATTGAAGGTTGTTACATATGCACAATACTGGAAGAAAACTCCTAGTGATCAAAGTAGTTTTCTTGCAGGTTTTGACCTCAGGACAAAGAAAATGCAGATGAAATTCCTACAGCAAAAGGTACATGCCCCGAAAACTTCAGAAGACTATACAAAGACAATATTTGAACTTCCTTCCAAGGACGTGAATCCAATTGACCAATTTAAATTTCACCAATAGGTAGGAGAGATGATATATTCAACCATGACACATAAAGCTCTAAGTTTCTAGAAGTTGCAGAATTCCCTAGCAAATATACAGTCACAATTAAAGCTAGAGAGAGCCTCATCACAAGAAAAAGGCAACAGGATTAAGTCAGTGGAAGATTTGGTAATTGAAGTTGGTTATAATCCAACTAACATCAAGGCAGCAGAAGAACTTATAAAGAAGAAAAATTCATACATAGATGCAATTAATAAACAGTTAAAACTACCAACTACTGAGCATCAACAAACCAAGGAGGTTTTGGAGACAGAAAATAAAAAGGATGAGATGATGAATTTAATCATCTAGTTGACAGCTCAACTAAAGGAAATGGAGACAGAGATGGATATACTTGTACAGGAAAAATAAGTTAGCATGGAAGCAGTTCCCATTACTGCTATTCCTATCGTATCTAAATCAGCACCTATATCTACATCAACACCTATATCTACATAAGCACCTGTATCTACATCAGCAATACCAACATCCCATCTCACTGATGAGGCCTGCAAATTAATCAAAGCAATGGAATATATGTCCATTCAAACTACAAAGATTAATAAGCTCAAGGAACAGGTAAAGAGCTTAGAATATGGAAAGAAATTGGCAGAAGTAATGCATCAAGATGAAGTACAAAAGGCAAATAGGTTGACTCACAGAATCAACAAGCTAGAAAAGGAGTTGTCATTAAAAAAGCCTTTAGCCCAAGAAAAATAGTAATTGTGGGACAATATCATTAACTCAATTAATGATATTTGGCCTTCTATACAGATTATATTTGAGCAGAATGACTTGGTGAAGGAAGCTAGTGAGGCAATTCAAAAATTCAAAGCCAATCTTGGAAACAAACCAGAGGAAGCCTCTGAAATAATCAAATTCCTGAATTCTAAAAATAAGTATGAATTATAAGAGCTCGAGATAGCTGACAGAATAAAGACTATCTTAGAGGTAAAGAAAGTAATTTCAAAAATAAATCCAATGATACTACTTGAGGAGAAATGTCAAACCATGGAACTTGCAGTGAACAGTTTTTTAAACAAGTTTGATGTATTGAGACAAAAGGGTCTGCCTAATCCTCTAGTAATAAATGAAAAACTCATGAGACATGAGGATTATGACAAGAAATTAAGGGAAGTAGCCAAGGAAACTTCCAACATTTCCTCAATGAAGGGCATTCCCACAGGCAAGGTGCTCCTTCAAACTCTTGAAAACTTCTTTTACCTCCAGCATGAGGTAAATCACCTTTTTGTGAATAAGCCTACGTTTTCCAAATATTCAGAGGAAAATGAGATTTACCGCAAGATGATGAAAACAAAATTCCCAGATGAAGAAACATGGGATAAATGGTGTGATTTACTATAAAGGGTGAAATAATAGATAGATGAAAGAAACAAACAAATAACTACAAGCAAAGAATCAAGGCCAGATATCAGCCAGTTGAAAGGTGTCACTATATTTTTGCATAAAGATATTTTATTTTCCTAAAATAAATCCTAGTCAGTTGACAGGATTATTTTTGTAATGTTTTTTTTAAATACTTCATTGGTCGAAGTTTCAAGTGTGGATTTCTGAATATTTCCGTAGTTGACTGATCTCTTGCATGAGGGTTATTGTACCAATTCCAGTCGACAAACTGAACAAGTTATAAAGAAACTTCTTCATAGGATTCATGTGTTGAGCTATCTCCATGAAGTATAAATTTCAATTGTTCATGTTCTCTTTCTAATTATTCCATAAACTTATATGTGTTCTAAATATAAATTATATAACATTAGTATTACTGCAAAATTTGCTTAAAAATTACACTCTACTTTTAATTGGTATACTTTTCTATGTTTTATTTTGATATCCGGTTTACAGAATTCTTAATTGCCCTCTAATCCCAATTGACTTCTTCATCCTTCTTCATTATCTGGTTTAAGGAATTCTTAATTTCTCCTTGATCCCGATTGGAAGATCACTTCACCATTCAGCCTTGAGATCTGATATTGCTCATCTATCTTTCCCTGTAACACTTTCTTTATGATTTGATTTTCTTCTATTTTCAAAATATATTGACTCCATAGCCCAATGGAAAATGGAAAAGCACCTATTCATTTAATTCATTAATTCCACCAACCAAACCAAAACCAATCCAACTAAGTGTATAAAACTAACCTAAAATCCATTAAATAAGCAAAGTTAAATCATATAGAGATAGCCCTCTCTGAGTTTAGGAAAGCTAGATCCTAAGCTCCAAACCAGGTTTGTAGTTACCTCTGGTATTTATTTTTAACGCTAGAACAACCTTTGGAAATTTCAGAGTGATAACATAATGGTGACCATACTTGGGAAAAATCAATCCCTAGTTAAAATAAATCTTAAAGGAAACAATTTTCCTCATTTTTCACATTAAGGTTTTAAAAAGGTTGTTTGAATTTATCATAGTAAGTTAAAATTCTGGCTTCTAAAAGAACATATTATACAAGGGCTCATCCTGATCCACATCCTGCTACAATTGTTGATGATCCTGACAGAATTTTAAGAAAACCTAAAATATTAAAGAGTAAAGGAAGTAGTGGTCAGTTAATCAAATAAAATTCACTTCCAAAGGAGTTATCAAGCATACAGGATATTCAATTTGATTTATCATTTGAGCATTCTTTTTCGTACCAAATCTGAAAACTCAATCCATGATATTGTGATAGACCCCAATTTTATTCAATTTATTGAATAAAAGACAGATACTATACAACCTGATTTAGGTCAACTGGTTCTAGATACTTTTGACAAACTTGATGTTTTAACCTCAACTTTGATAAAATACATAGACGATGCCTATTTTCAACAGTCAGTTGAATTAGCTGCCCTAATTTTTGCTACCCCTAATCTCTCTACGGTATCTTCAAAAACTGTAAATACAGCTTCATTTAGTTCCACCTCACCTATAATATCTACCACAGTTCATTCCACAAAACCATTCATACCCAAACTTCCTCTCCAACCTAATGTTTCAAGTTCATCTTCAAGCACCACTAATTTAACTCCCAGTCGAACTAAAATCTTAGCCATGGCAGCCAGATTTTCCCCTTTGGCCTTACAGGCCCCTTTACATGCCATGCCACAAGATTCCCAGAGTAAAAAATTTCAATTCGATGGTATTGGTCAGTATACTGCTCAACAACATGTAGATAAAATAACAGATTACTTTGAGTTACATGAAGTTGATGAGGCCGATGTACAAATGAGATTATCTGCACAAACACTAGCAGGATATGTTAAAAAATGGTTTAAATATTTACCTACTAACCATATTCCTGATTTAGCATCTTTCCACAAATTTCTTATAAATAGATGGGAAAGAAATAAAAACCCTCTCTAGATATTATCTGAATATGAGAACATTAGGAGATCTCCTAATGGATCCGTTCAAGATTATTATACTAGGTTTAAAAACATTTACAATGAAATTCCATTAAATATCAAACCTCCACTAGGCTCGGCCCTAATTAAATTTCCACGTGATTTTGACACTGAAATGTCCTATCAGTTAAGAGAAAGAAACCCTGCAACTTTAGAACAGATTCAGAGTGATGCAGTTAGTGTAGAAGCTAACTTACTAGCTAAAAGAGCTATGATGAGGAATGAGAGGAGAGTGACCATTAAGGAAGAACCTTCCACTTCAGATATTAAGATAGATAGTTTAGCCAAAAATGTAGAAAGACTAATGGATAGACTAGAAAGCATGGAAAGAAAACCTCAGTGGGAAAATCAGCAAGGTCCCCAAATTAGAAACCCCAACTTTAGGAAAAGACCTAATACCAGTGAATCAAGAGAAGTTGTACCCAATCAACAGATTAGAACACCTTTCCAGGAAAATTATGTTGAAAGTTCACAATAGCATGAAGAAGACCAGGATACCCAGATAAAATTGATGGGAGTAAACAATGAAGATGTCATTTTTCTTACCCAGGAAGAACAAGAATTGTACATGTTACAACAATTACAATTATATTCTGGAGAGTCCTTTGACTACAAACAAGGCTATGAATCTGCTACTTATGAAGTTCATAAACAGTATAGCCTTAGAAACAAAAATAACACAGAAGTTCCTATTAAGAAATCAGTCCACACCCAAACTAAGAAAACAATAGAAGCTCCTGTGACCAAAATTCTACAAATTCTCCCTAGAGAAACTCAAAATGCTTCCACCCCAAATATTGTAGAAATCACATCAACTGCTACTCAAACCATTCCAGACAAAGAAATTGAAAACAAAATAGTTGACACACAAACTAAATTACCAAGTGTTAATAAAGAAGGCAAAACCACACAAACCTCAATTGGTAAAGATGAAATCATTAAATTAGGCAAAACTCAAATTCCATTCAATATCAAAATTGAGATAGCCAAATTAAGAATACCATTTCCTTTAACAGAGCTAGTGAAAAATGACTCATACAAGGCACAAATTACTGAAACATTAAACATAGGTGAAGGGGAAGATGTTGTCAACCTCAACGATGATCAACCTGAGTTATTATTTGGTGCTGAAGTAAATGGAAAGCATCAACAAGGGGGTGTCCCTCCATTCTACATTATTTTAAACATTCATGATAAAATCTTACATAATGCTATGTTGGATTCAAGAGCATCTCATAACTTAATGCCTAAAGCAGTCATGGAAAAATTAAACTTAGACATCACCAGACCCTACAAGGACATGTTCTCCTTTGATTCTAGTCATGTCAAATTCCTTGGCCTGATAAAAGATCTGTGTATAACTCTAGTCCAGAGCCCAAAAAAGAGTATCGTTATGGACATAGTAGTTGTTGATATCCCTCCCAAATATGGTATGTTATTATCTCGCTCTTGGGGAGAAAAATTATAGGGATCACTGCAATTAGACATGTCATATGCTACCATTTTTGTGTTTGTTCAGCAAAGGAAGCTATATAGAGAAACCTTGATGGAAATTCATGGTAAGTAGTTCAAAAAGACCACGAAATTACCCTATCTATTCCTTGCATTCTGATCTAGACTCATTTATCTTATGTAATTTAGACAATGACAAAGATAAAATCACAGATGTAGAAGAGAAACACAAAGAAGTCAATAGTGAAAATATAGCACATGAATCTATGTGGCAGTTATATTTTGATGGCTCTGCAAATAGATTAGGAGCAAGAGCTAGAGTATGGATCTACAATTTAGAAAATGATCATTCAGAAGGGCATGCTTACATATTAAATTTCAATGCACTAACAGCATGGCAAAATACGAAGCATTAGTGCTAAGCCTTCAAATCATAAGAAAATTTGGGGATAAAAGAGTTTCCATCATGGGAGACTAAGAACTCATCATAAAATAAGTCAAAGGAGAGTACATTACTAATAATGCTAGACTTAGGTGTTACAGAGAAACCATCCTAGACTTAATAAGATGTTTCCTTGAGAATGACTTTGCTGTCATTCCAAAAAAGTAGAATATGCAAGCACATAGCTTAGCCACTTTTTCCAGCACATGCAGGTTACCCTTTCAGCCAAATCATCAGTACATAGCTGAAGTAAGACATAGACCAACTATACCTGATAATTTAAAGTATTGGCAAATATTTTCACAAGACAAACAAATCCTTGATTTTATCATTTCTAAAGGAAAATTTCAAAATGGTAATATAGACACTGACTTTACATTAGATTATACCATACATAATGAAATAGATGTAAATGATGTAAATAATATAGAACCAACTAGATTCACTAAAGTATAAATAGAACACTTAGAAACAGTAGAAATTGAGGAATTAATCAATGATGAATCAAAATTTTTAAATCTCAAAGACAACATTTTGCCTAAGGGATTAGCCCTGTTAGCCACCTATAAAATTTGTTACATCAAAAGGTGGCTAAAACATTTTTGGAGCCTTCAAGAAACAAGTTTTATTGCTAAAAATGTTATCTCTTGAAGACTCATGAAGACATCATGCCCTTTGTTTAATCTTCACTGTTGTTTCCCTTTAAACTCACAAATCCTGTTGATTTCATGAAGAAAAGACTGCTGCAAAAATCCCTTTTTCCCCACTTTTCCCTTCCTTTCACTCCAAATTAACCTTCATTTATACCCCTTTATTTCCCATACACTTCCTCTATTTTTCATTTGTTCCCCTTTCCCCTTCATGAAAATCCCTTTTTTAAGGTTTAAAACTCACTTTTGAACCTTACCGAAACCCCCAAATCCATCAAAAAACCTTGAAAAAATCATAAAAATACAAATTTTTTGTATTAAGGCTTAAACCCCTTTCAGCTAAGTCCTAACCACTTCCCCGCCACATGCCCACGCCCTATAACCAGGCGCTAACCCTTTCGGCGCTTATCGCATCGGAAACAAACGAAGAACGTAAGTCTTTTTGCTTTTATAAGACCTTCGATGTGATTGGCCCTTTTATACATAGCCCCCGATCTCATCACCGCTTCATATAACCATAGAGCCTGCAAGCGGGCTCTGAAATTTGTGAATAAACCCTCTCGATCATATTTTCCCTTTGTAAAAACATAAAAACCCCTTTTTTCCTATGTTTTACATTAAACCCGCCGATGCAATGTTATTAAATGATAAAGACCGTTGATCTTTTCCCGATCGACGATCCGTGCTATCTTGCATCGGAGAATTCCAAATGGGTAGATTGAAAGACCATCACCTTGCTTTTGATGCCGATTGGCACCCTTCCACATAAACCCTGGTCCCTTTGCTATTCCATATATCCAAAGGCCCCGCAATCGGGCGCCTAACCTTATATATATCCCTCCCCGTTTTAATAAAACCTTTGTATTTCATAAATTTTTGGTTTTCATATGTTATAAAGGTTTTCCACTGGTTCATGATATTAAGAAATCTCCACCGTTGATCTTGAGCCGATCAACGGCCAGTGCTATATCGCATCGAAGATTTTCATTGGCGCAATTTATTGTTTTATTTGCAAACCTCCGATTGGCGATCTCCCGATCAATTATGAGTCATTGATCTCCTCCCTACCTTCCCAGATCCAACGGTTGCCATTGCTCCTGATCAAAACCATTCCTCCGCCTTATGGACCTCTGATTCATTCCCCATCGTTGATCTAGCCCTCAGATCAACAGTCCACATCTAATTGCATCGGAAGTTTTCATCAGGTGTGTTTTATATTTTATTTTTCCACCCTCGATCAGCGAACCCCCGATGAATCCTCAGCCGTTCGATCTACCTGCCAGATCCAGATCCAACGGCCCTTATTTGCTCCGATCATAATCATTTTTCTCCGCTATAAACTCCTCCGATTCGTTTCCCATCATCGATCTGATCTTTAGATCGAAAGCCATCGCTCAATCACATCGGCACCATTCATTTTTGTTCCCCCGCCGATCGCAAAGCCCCGTTTACATCTGGGTTGTTCACATGTCAAGATCGGACAGTCCAGATCTTTCCTCGCCACTTTGGTTAATTTCATGAACCCCTCTCTGTAATGTTTTTCGGCCAATCACAGTCGTTGATATCTGCAAATCAACGGCCCATATTAACCTTTCATCTGCCCTGTATATTATTTCATTTAAATCCCAGTTTCATTCTCCATCATTGATCCTTACATCTAACGGTCTAGATTTATTCCGACGGGCCCGACCCCTGTGGGTCCTGCCTCCCTCCAGATTTGATCTCAGTTGTCCAATCTTTGATCCAATGGATTATATTGAAACCGCCCCACCTGCTTTCGCCCGTGCATCTTGTCGATATCGCACTCAATCCCCGACCGTGAGATCTAAGACCCTTGATCTGATGGCTGACGTGCAGTTTCGCAAAAAAAATTGGCCCGAAGGTTAACGATCCAAAGTTGCACGATATAAGTGGTTTTCCAATGCCACGTGTCGGGTGAGAACACATATCGCATTCAAAAAGATAAAACCACTATTCTCCCATTTTGTAGCGTGAAACCCGTGGTTTTCTCCTCCAAAACCATTTTCCCTTGTTTCTATTGTGTTTCATCGCGTGCAACCTCCACCGTTGATCTCTGCAAATCAATGTTCCTAATTAGATTTCGCGTTGTTCTATCACCCTCCGCCTCTCATGAAGGGATTTCTAAAAGCGATCTCCGTCGTCGATCTCAGGGCCCAATATGATCCAACGGTCCACGATTGTTTGGAAACCCCGAGTTCCCTTCCAACGCAATTTTCCTCTACCAAAGGGTTTTTAACTTATTTTCTCTGCATTTTCGCCTATTTTAATATAATTTGACCCCTTTGCATTGTATTATTATGATCTCTCCCGACCGTTGATCTCTACAGATCAACGGCCCTAACTTAATCTATCCCACCATTATTCCAACCGCTTCCTTTGACTCCCGCAAGCAAATATCCACCGTTGGATGCTTTCATCCAACGGCTGCGACCTAATACATAGCCTCTGAAGCAGTTTTATACCCAATACGCAATATTTTATAAATTTTTTGTGTGTTTTGTAGGTTTCAATGGTTTTTTCCATTATATTAAAAGAAAACCAAAGGCCAGGGATGACGATCCTCCAGGATTTTGTTTATTAAAGAGTATCCATTCACAGGGTTTGACACCACGTTTCATCAGTGTATCATGGGAACTGATGCCATAAGAGCCCTGTAACACCTGCACATCAACAATACATAGTAAATATTAAAAGAAACAAAGAGTATCAGTGTTGAAGACCTAACCATAGCAAAATTGAAGTTTAAAGATTAATTCCACAGTTTAATGGATTACGGCTAAGATTGACTATCAAAAGCCTAATCCATTAAATTAAATGCAGTTAAAGACAAATAAAAATTATTTATCAGTCAGAAAGAGCCTCCACTGCCACATCAAAGACTAATTGATTCCTCTCAGCTACCTAATGCCACCTGTAGCCTCAAAGCATTCAACAGAGGGCCGAGTAGTGACCAGAACAGAAGATATTTTCCCAATGCAGCTGAATAGTTATTATAAAACAAAGAAGCTAATATAAACTATCAGCTGAGTTACTACAAAGATGACACAGAGCCTTAAAATTCAACAAAATCTCCCCACCGAGCTTAATTCTTAATGTAAAAACAATTAATACAGAGGACATATCTATAAACTTCTCCATTGAGCCCCTCAAAGGCTGAGAAGCATTTATCTGTATTAATTGAACCTTGGAGATCTTTTACCCCATCCCACCTCCTCATTTCTTCTATAAATACTTCTGTATAAGATGAAACAATGTTGGTTTCAAAACTTTGAAATATACTTGTGCTTGAATTTTCTATGTGTAAATAGTATTCAAAGGCTCTTGAAGCTCTGCTTGTGATCTAATAAGTTAGGCTGAGAAGTGAAGATGATTGCTGAACTGAAACATTGGACTTGAAGATTGTAACTGGTTTGAAGCATAAAATACAAGCTGATTTATGGGATCCTGGTCTATGTCAACGGTGATGTTTTTCTTATTGCAAATTGTTATTTTATTTCTGTTTCCATTATGTCCATCTTCTCTAATAAAGAATAGCAATTACAGAGTTAGGATTTACTGTTTACAGTACCCTTATCTTACTGATAAGCTTTATCTAAATGTTTTCTTCCAATCGTGTTATTTAAGAATGATTGAATACAGTCAAGCAGTCAGGAATGCTGGTGTTCCCTCGTCCTACTGTTTACTCTAAACATTGTTCTTGGATGTTATTTTCATTATTTTCTTAGTAACGTTAGACTAGAAAATTGATGGTGTGCCCTATTTTCTAGCTTCTTTCTCCAAAGGTAGTTCTGAAAGTTTCCCTAAGAATGGGTTGAAAGCAGGATAGGTTCAAAGTCCTTACCTGATCTTAGACTATTCTTTTTTATCTTATGTGTTTTCTTGAAAAGTTTGCTAATTAAAGAATGAACTAGGGAAGTCTATGGTTAGCCCTGTCCTCTAGTTTTCTTCTCCAACAGTAGCTTTGAAAAATTTCCCTTTGTGTTTAAAATGTTTTCTATTGAAAGTGTATCAAAAGCAGGCTAGTTTCAAAGTACTTACCTGATCTTAGATTACTTTTATGTCTTTCTTAAGTGTATGCTGAAAGCAGGATAGTTTCAAAGTACTTACTTGATCTTAGGCTGCTCTTTGTTTTTCATCTGTTATTTTCCCCTTCTTGTTGTATCATTTCATTCCATAAAATCAACTTTAAAGAGATCCTTAGACATAGATGACTTGCCCCATGGACCACTCTTGAACCTTGTTGTTTCAATTAAATCCTACTATGACTCCATAGCCCAATGGGCTAAAAACCAACGTTATATCTATCTAATTAGCCAAAGCTCATCCTGATTGCTTGCAACTTCACACCTTTGAAAAATTTTCCATTTAGGACTTTCCACTCAATTAAATTCATGCTCAACCATCCAAAACAAACAAAAACCCTTGCTCTTAATAACTAGCCTAATATCAATACCCAAACCTTTAAAGATAAATCCAATGTTTGCACTTATTGGAGAGATCCCTCTCCGAACTCAGGAGGGCTAGATCCTAGAATCCCAAAGTGGTTGAAATAGTGTTGTCTTTGTAGTTTGTATTTTCCAATATTGCAAATTACAGATTCCTAACATTTCTGGCGACTTCGCTGGGGAGATTTCTGAGTTCATTTTCACCTATACATGCCTAAGACTCCAAAAATCCCTTGATTCAAGAAACAATTGGTACATTTTCCAGTTGAGCCACCAGAAACTAACATTTATGGTGACTCCGCTGGGGAAGTTCTGAGTTAGTGACAGTCTAAAAACATCTTAAATACTCCAGAAAGCCCCTTATTCAATGACAATTGTTATGTTAGCCAGTGTAGCCACTAGAAACTAACATTTCTGGCGACTCCGCTAGGGAATTCTGAGTGAAACCTCATCCTAAGTTTTTTTCAAGACCTTAGGAAACCCCTTGATTAAATGACAATTCATGTGTTGGCCAGTGGAGCCACGAGAACTAACTTTTCTGGCGACTCCACTGGAGAACTGAGTCAATATTCATTCTAGAAAGCCCCTTGAGTAGAAGTAGCCCTCTTCAAGCACTACCAAGCAAATGGTAATCATGATAAAACTTGTTTGAATCAGTGACAAACTAAGGAAAACCTTAGGATTCTCATAAGAACTTATCTAACCTTGAAGAATCAACTAGCTTAGCCATAAGAGTACACTGTCTTTGTCTCATAACCGTAGCTAAGTTTTGAAAAAGATTCAAGACACTCTTAGAACCCATAGGACTGAAAAATAACTCAGAAAAAACCCAAAAATATTTCAGATTGGTATTCAATAAACATGGTGGTGGACCATAAAAACTTTTACCTCCAAAAGAGCTAAAAACTTCCACTTGGAAGCTCCACAATCCTAAATAGACCTTAAAACTCCACTGGGAAGACCCATAATCATTATAACATCATTCAAAATCAGTTAGAAGGCTTTAGGATTAAATTTTTCTTGCTAAAAGATCAGTTAACCTCTTAAAGACTATCATATTTGGTTGAACTTTTCTTGTTTACTCGGGTCTGAAAAACACAGCATAGTGGCTCCTAGAAAGATTCATACTAGAGCTCACCCCGACCCTAATCCACCTGAGATATTTTATAACCCTAAAAGTATCCTTAGGAAGTCCCCTAAGATTAAATTTCAACTGTTTTCAAATCACCCTTGAGAGCTAATTCAGTTCCTGAAAATCTTGCAGCTCTACAACAATCACAAGTTGACTTAAGAAATCCATTTATAACGCGGTCACTTGATGATTTAGATCAGCTAGATTTAGAGTCTTCACTTTCATCTCCTGAAACAAGTGAACATCTTGGTAGTACAGAAACAGCACCACCTGATTTACATTTCCTTCACAATTTAGGTGTCTCTCATCCAAGATCAGCTTAGCAATCTATTCCTGGTCCATCCACTTCGAAAACCCATACATCCACTGTCCAAAGCACTCCACTTCAGCCCACTTTCCCTCCTGGTAATCCGCCTCTTGTAAATCCACTTCCACCTCATATCATGGCAGCATGGTATGCTCCCTTAGTCCTTCCTGTACCCTTAGTCAATCTTCCACAGGACTATGAGTCCAAGATACCATTGTATGATGCCAGTAATGCTACTACTGCATCACAACATGTGGATAAGATGAATGACTACTTTGACAGAAATGAGATTGATTATGATTCTATAAAACTTAGACTATTTTCTTAGAGTTTGGGGGGAGAAGTAAGAAAATGGTTTAAAGGCTTAGCCCCCCATAGTATTAACAATCTCCAAGCCTTCCTTCAGACATTCATAAACAAATGGGAAGTAAAGAAAAACCCTCTTCAAATACTTTCTGATTACAAAAACCTCCACAGAAACACTGGGGAAAGTGTACAAGCCTACTACACTAGATTTAACAGTGTGTACAATGCCCTTCCCCTAGACCTTAAACCTCCACAAGGCTCGGCTTTAAACAATTTTCCTGAAGGATTTGATCCTAAGATGGCCTATCAGCTGAGAGAGAGATCCTTTGACCCTTGAAGATATGAAAAAAGGAGCTCTTGCTGTGGAAGTTGACTTGATGGAGAAAAGAGCAAGAATGAAGAATAAGAAGAGAGTGTCCTTTAGAGAGGAATCCACACCTTCTAGATCCATCTGAAAGATGGAAAGAATGATGGAGGAGATGATGAAGAAAATGAGCATTATTGAGAGAGCACAAGCAATTCAAAACCAAACTGCTCCTCAAAATAGAAGTCGGAACCAGAATCAGAATTTTAGGAGAAACTGGCCTCAAAACAAACCAAGGGAAGATGATCAACACATCACTCCTCCTTTTCATCAAAACTATGTAAGTGAGGTTGAAGAAACAGATCAGCAAATAGAGGAAGATGATATTAACATGCTGAGAGTAGATAATGATGACTTTGAAGTTCATTATGATAGAAAACAAGGTCTATACACACCTTATGATGATAGAAGAGATGATGATGAAAGTTATTATCAAGATATGGAAAATGTTATCATAGAATCTCAAAAATAATATGAATTTAGAAGTAAAAGCAATCAAGAAACTCCCAAGACCAAAACCTCTGACAAATCTTCACAAAATAGCACTATAAATAAACCCAAAATTATAAAACAGAAAGATAAGGCAGTGGCTGTAAATTCTGATAAAGGTAAAGAGAAAGGCACTCAAAACAATGCAAAATAGAGTGCAAACCTTAGTAGTATTAGCACCTTAGCTAGTACTCCTGTGAAAAAAATAAATTCAAATGTAAATAGAACAAATCAGCAAGCAGATTTTGCTGATAGAGTGGCAGTTAATAAGGCTGAGACCAACCAGGAAATTTCCAGAATAAAGATTTATGTTCCCCTTACTGAATTAGCTGCCTAGAATGTGTACAGATCCCAAATTTTTAAGGCTTTTAACATTGAATAGAATAATGACATTGTCAATCTTAACGATGACCAACCGGAGCTTATTTTTGGTCCTAAGATTGAAGGTAGATATCAAGAGGGACTTGTCCCTCCTTTTTATGTAAGTTTAAATGTTCATGACAAGATTTTTCATAACGCTATGCATGATTCAGGGACCTCTCACAATTTAATGCCCAAAGCTGTAATGGAGAGCCTAGGCCTTGAAATCACAAGACCTTACAAAGATCTTTACTCCTTTGACTCAAGAAGAGTAAAATTTTTAGGATTAATCAAAGACCTCTGTGTTAACTTAGCTCAAATCTCAGCCAAATGTTTATTCATGGATATTGTTGTGGCTGATGTGCCCCCAAAGTATGGTATGTTGTTATCTAGATCTTGGGGAGCTAAGTTACAAGGAACTATGCAGATGGATATGACCTATGTGACCATCCCTGTTTTCAATCAGACAAGAAGACTTTACAGGGAGTCCCATATGCAGTACATGGTTACTAGCCAAGATAGACCACAGAACTCTCCCCTTTATTCTGTAAACACAGGCCTTGATTCTTTCATCCTCTTCAACAATGAAACATTCAATGAACAAGCCACTTTAACTGAATTGATGGCCAATAGAGAGGAGGAGGTAGATACCACAGAAGTGTCTAAACAGTTTGCTGAACCTGTATATCACAGCAAACCAAAACTAGGTCTTGAGCTACAAATCATACATCCTTTGCTTTAAAACCTTGACAGTCAAGAAGGAAGTCCTCAACACAGTGAAAAGTCTGAGGAATTAAAACAAGTTCAAAAGTGTGCTGACCTACAAGAACAAATTGATAGCACGCTAGCTGAAGAGGATGATAGTCAAAATGATGAACCCGAGACTAATCCTCTGTGGAGTATGAATTTTGATGGGTCTTGCACCAAGACCAATGCTGGTGCAGGGGTCTGGATATGTAACACTGAGAACAACCACACAAAAAGCCTTTCTTGTAGATTAAACTTTTAGTGTTCGACTAACATAGTGGAATATGAATCCCTTCTTCTAGGCTTGCATTTGTTGAGGAAATTAGGAGCCAAGAGAAATAAATTTTATGGGGATTCATAATTAATCATTAGGAAATTCAATGGGGAATACAACGCTAATCACCCTAGACTTAGAGCCTATCGAAACGATGTCGTGTATTTACTAAAAACTTTTGAGGAATCCCAATTGATTTTTGTCCCAAGGAGAAAAAATATCATGGCCCACAATTTATCTTTTGCTGCTAGAACATGCTTAACGCCATATGAAACTAAAGAATGTACAACTCAAATTAAATTCAGACCAGCTGTTCCCGATAACGAGAAGTATTGGCAAGTGTTTGACGGAGACAAATAAATAGAAGACTTCATGCAGTTCAGAAATGAATTTGAACTACCCAGTTCAGATTCATATTATGAAACAGACTGCTCTAGTGAAGAAAATTTTCTTGATGAAGAAGAAAAGTCTCTTAAGCTTGCTAATATGAATCTTTTGTCTAGCAAACTTGAAAATACAACAGAAATGATTGCAAAGCTAGAAAAAGAGGATTTAGAAACCCTGCAATCAAAAGATCAAAGTTTGTCAAAGGGTCTGGCCCCTCTATAAGAGTTGTTTGATTTCAACGATGTGGCCAAGAAGCCAAAAATAGAGCTTGTAGAAACTGAAGTTGAAGAGTTTAATATAGGCAGTGAACTAAAACCAATGATGATCAAACTTTCTAAGACTTTACCAGCTCATATTAAACTCAAATACATAGAGTTGTTTAAAGAATTTTCTGATGTTTTTGCATGGAGTTACGAAGATCTGAAATCCTATGACACTGAAATAATTCAGCACAAAATCCCTCTCAAGGAAAATCAAAAGTCATTCAAATAGAAAATGCACAGAATAAAACCTGTTCAGTTACTTTTGGTGGAGAAGGATATCAAGAAAATGTATGAAGCTGGTATTATTGTCCCTATTAGATATTCTGAGTGGGTGTCTAATATGGTGTCAGTTAGGAAGAAAACAGGAGAGATCAGGCTTTGTATAGACTTTATAAACTTAAACAAAGCTTCACTCAAAGACAACTATCCATTACCCAAGATGGATCATATTTTAAAAAGGGTAGTTGGTTCAAAAATAATTTCTTTGCTAGATGGCTACTCAGGATACAATCAGATTTTAGTTCATCCTGATGATCAATTAAAGACAGCTTTTACTACACCTTGGGGCACTTTCATGTATGTGAAAATGCCCTTTGGTCTAATGAATGTTGGTGCAACATTCCAAAGAGCCATGGACATAGCATTCTCGGAAGAACTGGGCTACTTCATCATTATATACCTTGATGATGTTACTATTTTTTCAAAGATAGATGAAGAGCACTTAGAACATTTGAGAAACGTATTCGAGAAATGCAAAAAGTTTGGGATATCTTTAAACCCTAATAAAACACTGTTTGGGCTCCAAGAAGGTAAACTTCTTGGGCACATTATTTCATAAGAGGGTATAAAGATAGACCTAAAGAGGATTGAGGCTATATTGCAAATCTCTCATCCTCAAAACATCAAGGAACTGCAATCTTTCATTGGAAAGATAAATTTCTTGAGAAGGTTCATCCCCAACTTGGTTGAGCTCCTTAGAAACATTACAAACATGCTGAAAAAGGAGCAAGGGGTTAAGTGGACCTTGGAAGAAAATAAGTCCTTTGAGCTGGTGAAACAAGTGTTAACCAAAACACCAGTCCTAATAAGTCCTGATTTTTCAAAATATTTTTATATTTTTTCATTTGCATCAGAACATACAATAGTTGTTGTCCTTTTACAGAAAAATCCTCAAGGACAAGAGAAGCCTATTGCATTCTTTAGCAAGGCATTGAGGGATGCTCCTTTGAAGTACAACATTATGGAGAAGCAAGCTTTTACTTTGGTCAAGGCTTTAAAAGACTTCAAATTATACATCCTTCACTCACACATCATTGCCTTTGTCCCAAATTCAGTTGTGAAAGACATCCTAACATAGGACCCAGATGGTAAGAGAGGTAAGTGGATAGTTGTTATTCTTGAACATGATTTAGAGATCAAGCCCACTAAACTCATCAAAGGCCAAGGTCTAGCTAGATTAATGGCTGAATCCAATTTTGAAGTTCTTGATATTAATATGATTAA
Organism: Pinus albicaulis; assembly: GCA_034641835.2. NCBI lineage: Eukaryota > Viridiplantae > Streptophyta > Pinopsida > Pinales > Pinaceae > Pinus > Pinus albicaulis. The sequence continues at coordinate 580,906,965 of CM076571.1, read as the reverse complement.
TGCTTTGGATGAACAAGAGGAAATCTCAACCCCCATTGTTGAAGACCATTTTATGAATTCCTCTTGGTATGCTGATATTTTATTTGTTTTGCTTATTTTGAATACACCTTCTAGTTTATCAAAAACAAAGGCAAGGTTTTTGAAGTTAAAGGTTGTTAACTATTGCATTTTAGATAAATGTCTTTATTGGAAAAGTGCAAGTGGGATATTGCTTAAATGTTTGCCTGAGTATGATGCAGAGAAGGTTAAGCACAAGTTCCATCAAGGAGAATGTGGGGGCCACCTATACTGGAAGACAACATCCTAAGGGTTGGTTACTATTGGCCTACTCTCTTTCTTGATGTAGACAAGATGATAATTTCCTGTCATAAATGTCAACTTTTTGAAGGCAAAAGAAAGTTGCAGCCCTTACCTCTGCATCCAATCACTATTGAAGCCCCTTTTCAACAGTGGGGACTTGACTTCATAGGAGAAATCCATCCACCCTCCTCTGCTCAACATAGATGGATTCTCACTGCCACAGACTACTTCACCAAATGGATAGAAGCCATCCCTTCTAGGCAAGCCAATGACTCAGCCATCATAAAATTCATGGAGACTCATATCCTCTCTTGATTTGGCTGTCCTAGAAAGATTATCACTGACAATGCATCAGCATTTGGATCAAAGAAGATGGTTGAATTCTGCCACGAATATCAGATTACCTTGGGGCATTTTAATGCTTATTACCCTCAAGGTAACGGGCTAGCAGAATCCTCAAACAAGAGTTTGGTGAACATAATCAAGAAGTTGTTGGAGGACAATAAGAAGTCTTGGCACACAAAGCTTGTGCATGCACTTTAGGCTGACAGATTGACATTGAAGAAATCTATTGGGATGTCACCCTACCAGCTTGTGTATGGTACAGATGCAATTTTACCAACCAGCCTTGGTGTACCAGTTATGAAGTTCATTCAAGAGATTCAGTCTGAAGAAAATGACATGATCAGAAGAATAAATCAGACTATCCACCTTCAGCAAACCAGAGAGGAGGTTTATAACAAAGCATTACAAAAGCAAGACAACAAAAAAAAGCTTTTTGATAGAAGAACAAAGGCCAACAATTTCAATATTAGGGACAAAGTTGTAAAGTGGGACTCAAGGAGAGAAGACAAGGGCAAGCATGGGAAATTTGACAATTTATGGCTTGGCCCTTATCTCATTCATTCTGCTGCTGGTAACAATGCTTTTTTCTTGCAGGAGTTGAATGGAGCTGAACTGTTTGGGGGTCCTGTCAATGGCAGGATGCTTAAACATTACTTCTCTTGATCCTATCATGTTCTGAAAGCCTTTTATCTTTTTTATCATTTTAAATATTTCATCCATCATTGCTTTCAAAGTTATAAAAATAAAAAATGCAAAAACAACAAAAGAAAGAAAAGAGGGCAGATTGTAAAAACAATAAAGGTACAGCCCCATACCAAAAAAGAGAAACAAATCTGAAAGTGTGCAAGCTTAAATGCCACTCCCGGAAACACACTTCTAATTAGTTATACATCCTAATCATGACTAATTAGTTTTAAATTTATTGTTGATAAGTTAGTGAATTCGATTTTCCAGACAACTTAATCTTGGCTTATCAGTTAGGAAGATTATGATAGAAAATAAAGGTTCAAACATGCTCAAAATATGAACCTAAGTGTCCAAAAGAAGAATGACTCCATTTTGTTTAAAATTTTGAGTCAAAAACAGAGATAAACTAGCTCTAATCAGCTCAAAATCTGAACCAGAGAACAAGGAAAAAATAGCTCAAACAGAAGCAAAATAAAAAATAAAAAATAAAAAAATAGAGCTGAAGAAAGAAGAAGGCCGTACTTAGAATGTTCAGATCTTAAGCCTTCCATTTTGATTTAATTTTCTGCAAAATAATATCTATGTGCAGCTTATTTTTTATGCCATAGATCAGCAACAAGTCAGACTGTTCAATCTTGACTTGTATGTTTTTAAATTTCTGTTTTAGAAGTTAGTGAATAAAAATATGTTAGAATGTTTAATCCTAACTGATTCGTAGATTAGGTAGAGAAGCATATGAACTCAACTGTTTAATCTGAGTTCATGGAGAAATAATATGTAGACTTAGATTAGTTTTGTTCTTCCAAAAGAATAAAATCTTTTAAAAGAGTTTGCCAATCCAAGTGCACTCTAAAGAGAAAAAATGTTAGATCAGTAGGATTAGGTAGGCAGAAAGCTTGTGTTGATGAAGTTCCATTGTTTTTTCATGGCTTCTAACATTTTCAGAGCAAAATAAGATCATCCAAGAAAAGAAGCTTGCAGCCCAATGGATAGGCACTGATCAGCCTCCCAAAGAATGCAATTCTGAAGTTCTTGTTGCCTTCAAGAAGGCACCATCCCCAAGTGGAGCCACTGTTAGCCACCTATAAAATTTGTTACATCAAAAGGTGGCTAAAACATTTTTGGAGCCTTCAAGAAACAAGTTTTATTGCTAAAAATGTTATCTCTTAAAGACTCATGAAGACATCATGCCCTTTGTTTAATCTTCACTTCTGTTTCCCTTTAAACTAAGAAATCCTGTTGATTTCATGAAGAAAAGACTGCTACAAAAATCCCTTTTTCCCCATTTTTCCCTTCCTTTCACACCAAATTAACCTTCATTTTACCCCTTTATTTCCCATACACTTCCTCTATTTTTCATTTTTTCCCATTTCCCCTTCATGAAAATCCCTTTTTTAAGGTTTAAAACTCACTTTTGAACCTTACCGAAACCCCCAAATCCATCAAAAAACCTTGAAAAAAATCATAAAAATACACATTTTTTGTATTAAGGCTTAAGCCCCTTTCGGCTAAGTCCTAACCACTTCCCCGCCACATGCCCACACCCTATAACCAGGCGCTAACCCTTTTGGTGCTTATCGCATCGGAAACAAACGAAGAACGCAAGTCTTTTTGCTTTTATAAGACCTCCGATGTGATTGGCCCTTTTATACATAGCCCCCGATCTCATCACTGCTTCATATAACCACAGAGCCCGCAATCGGGCCCTGAACTTTGTGAATAAACCCTCCCGATCATATTTTCCCTTTGTAAAAACATAAAAACCCCTTTTTTCCTATGTTTTACATTAAACCCGCCAGTGTAATGTTATTAAATGATAAAGACCGTTGATCTCCCGATCGACGATCCGCGCTATCTCGCATCGGAGAATTCCAAATGGGTAGATTGAAAGACCATCACCTTGCTTCCGATGCCGATTGGCACCCTTCCACATAAACCCTGGTCCCTTTGTTGTTCCATATATCCAAAGGCCCTGTAATCGGGCGCCTAACCTTATATATATCCCTCCCCATTTTAATAAAACCTGTGTATTTAATAAATTTTTGGTTTTCATATGTTATAAAGGTTTTCCGTAGGTTCATGATATTAATAAATCTCCACCGTTGATCTTGAGCTGATCAACGGCCAGCACTATATCACATCGAATATTTCCATTGGCGCAATTTATTGTTTTATTTGCAAACCTCTGATTGGCGATCTCCTGATCAATTATGAGTCGTTGATCTCCTCCCCGCCTTCCCAGATCCAACAGTTGCCATTGCTCCTGATCAAAACCATTCCTCTGCCTTCTGGACCTCTGATTCATTCCCCGCTGTTGATCTGGCCCTGAGATCAACATTCCACATCTAATCGCATCAAAAGTTTTGATCAAGTGTGTTTTATATTTTATTTTTCCACCCTCGATAGGTGAACCCCCGATGAATCCTCATCCATTCGATCTACTCGCCAGATCCAAATCTGACAGCCCTTATTTGCTCCGATCATAAGCATTTTTCTCCGCTATAAACTCCTTCGATTCGTTTCCCACCGTCGATCTGATCTTCAGATCGAGGGCCATCGCTCAATCGCATCGGCACCATTCAGTTTTGTTCCCCCGCCGATCGCAAAGCCCTGATTACATCTGGGCCGTCCACATGTCAAGATCGGACAGTCCAGATATTTCCTCGCCACTTTGGTTAATTTAATGAACCCCTATCTGTAATGTTTTTTGGCCAATCATAGTCGTTGATATCTGCAAATCAACCGCCCATATTAACCTTTCATCTACCCCATGTATTATTTCATTTAAATCCCAGTTTCATTTTCCACCGTTGATCCTTACATCTAACGGTCCAGATTTATTCCGACGGGCCCGACCCCTGTGGGTCCTACCTCCCTCCAGATTTGATCTCAGCCATCCAATATTTGATCCAATGGCTCAGATTGAAACCGCCCCACCTACTTCCGCCCATGCATCTTGTCGATATCACACTCAATCCCCAATTGTTAGATCTAAGACCCCTGATCTAACAGCTGACGCGTAATTTCGCAAAAAATTTTGGCTCGAAGGTTAATGATCCAAAGTTGTGTGATATAAGTGGTTTTCCAATGCCACGTGTCAGGCAGGAACGCATATCGCGTTCAAAAATTTAAAACCACCGTTCTCCCATTTTGCAATGTGAAACCCATGGTTTTCTCCTCCGAAACCATTTTCCCTTGTTTGCATTGTGTTTCATCGCACGCGACCTCCACCGTTGATCTCTACAGATCAATGGTCCTAATTATATTTCGCATTGTTATATCACCCTCCACCTCTCGCAAAGGGATTTCTAAAAGTGATCTTCGTCATCAATCTCAGGGCCCAATATGATCCAACGATCCAAGATTGTTCGGAAACCCCGAGTTCCCTTCCAATGCAATTTTCCTATGCCAAAGGGTTTTTAACCTATTTTCTCCACATTTTTGCCTATTTTAATATAATGTGACCCCTTCGCATTGTATTATTATGATCGCTCATGACCGTTGATCTCTGCAGATCAATGGCCCTAACTTATCTATCCCACCATTCTTCCAACCGCCTCCTTTGACTCCCGCAAGCGAATCTCCACCGTTGGATGCTTTCATCCAATGGTTGCGACCTAATACACAGCCTCTGAAGTAGTTTTCTACCCAATACGTAGGATTTTATAACATTTTTGTGTATTTTTCAGGTTTTAATGGTTTTTTCCATTATATTAAAAGAAAACCAAAGGCCAAGGATGACGATCCTCCAGGATTTTGTTTATTAAAGAGTATCCATTCATAGGGTTCGACGCCACGTTTCATCAGTGTATCATGGGCACTGATGCCATAAGAGCCCTGTAACACCTACACATCAACAAGACATAGTGAAGATTAAAAGAAACAAAGAGTATTAGTGTTGAAGACCTAAACACAGCAGAATTGAAGTTTAAAGATTAATTCCACAGTTTAATGGATTACGGCTAAGATTGACTATCAAAAGCCTAATCCATTAAATTAAATGCAGTTAAAGACAAATAAAAATTATTTATCATTCAGAAAGAGCCTCCATTTCCACATCAGAGGCTAACTGATTCCTCTCAGCTACCTAATGCCACCTGTAGCCTCAAAGCATTCAACAGAGGGTCGAGTAATGACCAGAACAGAAGATATTTGCCCAATGTAGCTGAATAGTTATTACGAATCAAAGCAGCTAATATAAACTATCAGGTGAGTTATTACAAAGATGACACAGAGCCTTAAAATTCAACAAAATCTCCCCACCAAGCTTAATTCTTAATGTAAAAACAATTAATACAGAAGACATATCTGTAAACTTCTCCATTGAGCCCCTCAAAGGCTGAGAAGCATTTATCTGTATTAATTGAACCTTGGAGATATTTTACCCCATCCCACCTCCTCATTTTTTCTATAAATACTTCTGTAGAAGATGAAACAATGTTGGTTGCAGAACTTTGAAATATACTTGTGCTCGAATTTTCTATGTGTAAATAGTATTCAAAGGCTCTTGAAGCTCTGCTTGTGATCTAATAAGTTAGGCTGAGAAGTGAAGATGATTGCTGAACTGAAACATTGGACTTGAAGATTGTAACTAGTTTGAAGCATCAAATACAAGCTGATTTATGGGATCCTGGTCTATGTCAACGGTGATGTTTTTCTTATTGTAAATTGTTATTTTATTTTTTTTTCCATTCTGTCCATCTTCTCTAATAAAGAACAGCAATTACAGAGTTAGGATTTACTGTTTACAGTACCCTTCTCTTACTGATAAGCTTTATCTGAATGTTTTCTTCCAATTGTGTTATTTAAGAATGATTGAATACAGTCAAGCAGTCGGGAATGTTGGCATTCCCTCGTCCTACTGTTTACTCTAAACATTGTTCTTGGATTTTATTTTCATTATTTTCATAGTAAGGTTAGACTAGAAAAGTCATGTTGTGCCCTGTTTTCTAGCTTCTTTCTCCAAAGGTAGTTCTGAAAGTTTCCCTAAGAATGGGTTGAAAGCAGGATAGGTTCAAATTCCTTACCTGATCTTAGACTATTCTTTGTTATCTTATGTGTTGTCTTGATAAGTTTGGTATTTAAAGAATGAACTAGGGAAGTCTATGGTTAGCCCTGTCCTCTAGTTTTCTTCTCCAACAGTAGCTTTGAAAAGTTTCCCTTTTTGTTTAAAATGTTTTCTATTGAAAGTGTATCAAAAGAAGGCTAGTTTCAAAGTACTTACCTGATCTTAGATTAATTTTATGTCTTTCTTAAGTGTATGCCGAAAGCAGGATAGTTTAAAAGTACTTACTTGATCTTAGGCTGCTCTTTGTTCTTCATCTATTATTTTCCCCATCTTGTTGTATCATTTCATTCCATAAAATCAACGTTAAAGAGATCCTTAGACATAGATGACTTGCCCCATGGACCACTCTTGAACCTTGTTGTTTCAATTAAATCCTACTATGACTCCATAGCCCAATGGACTAAAAACCAGCGTTATATCTATCTAATCAGCCAAAGCTCATCCTGATTGCTTGCAACTTCACATATTTGAAACTTTTTCCATTTAGGACTTTCCACTCAATTAAATTCATGCTCAACCATCCAAAACAAACAAAAACCCTTGCTCTTAATAACTAGCCTAATATCAATACCCAAACCTTTAAAGATAAATCCAATATTTGCACTTATTGGAGAGATCCCTCTCCGGATACAGGAGGGCTAGATCCTAGAATCCCAAAGTGGTTGAAATAGTGTTGTCTCTGCAGTTTGTATTTGCCAATCTTGCAAATTACAGATTCCTAACAAGCCCCACTAAAAGACCCCTTTGACTCCAATGATGTAGCTAGAAAACCTAAAATGGAACCTATAAGGTCAGATATAGAGGAATGCAACATAGGAACAAAGGAAAATCCCAAGCTTATCAAGATATCTAAGACATTACCTCTAGCTAAAAATTTTAAGTACATTAGATTGTTTAAATAATTCCAAGACATCTTTGCCTGGAATTATGAAGACCTCAAGTCTTATGATACCAACATTATCCAGAATAAGATACCAATTAAAGAAAATCAGAAGCCCTTTAAACAAAAGATAAGGAAAATTAACCTTGTTCTTATGCCATTAATAGAAAAAGAAGTTAAAAGGATGTACGATGCTCAAATCATAGCACCCATCAGATATTCTGATTGGGTCGCTAATTTAGTCCCCACTAGAAAGAAAACAGGAGAAATCAGACTTTGTGTTGATTTCAGAAACTTGAACAAAGTATCATTTAAGGATAACTATCACCTCCCTAAAATGGAACACATTCTCCAAAGGGTAGTAGGGTCATCCAAAATTTCATTACTTGATGGATTTTCTGGATACAACCAAATCCTAGTTCAACCTGAAGATCAAGCTAATACTGCATTCACCACTCCCTAGGGAACTTTCATGTACTTGAAAATGCCTTTTGGACTGATGAATGTTGGAGCAACATTCCAAAGAGACATGGACATAGATTTTGCAAAGGAAATTCATGATATTTTAGTCATTTACCTAGATGATATCACTGTGTTTTCCAAGTCAGATAATGAACATCTAGATCATCTAAGAAAAGTATTCATAAAATGCAGAAAATTTGGCATATCCTTAAAGCCTAAAAAGTCACTTTTTGGATTAGAAGAAGGAAAATTTCTAGGACACATCATTTCAAAAGAGGGCATTATAATTGATCCAGCTAGAATATAAGCAATCCTAAATATCATTCATCCTAGAAACATTAGAGAATTACAAGCATTTTTAGGAAAATTAAATTTTCTTAGAAGATTCATTGCTAACTTAGAAAAACTAATTAGAAATTTAAATAACATGTTAAAAAAGGATTCAATACTTAAGTGGACAGTAGAGGCTAAACAGTATTTTGAAGCAATCAAAGAAGCCCTTAATAAAACACCTATCCTCATAAGTCCTAATTTTAACAGAGATTTCATAATTTTTTCATTTTCTTTAGAGCACACAATTGCAACAGTCTTGTTGCAAAAGAACGACGAGGGCCTTGTGTTGAGTCTCAAATCTGCATCTTTCCTATACACCGTTCTAGACCTTTTTCATTCACCTGAACCTTCCAAGTTGTCAATATCATTACATATTAATTGTAAAAGAGCATCTAAAATGGTTTTTAACTATGTTTTGTGTTTGCTATTTGATTTAGATTTTTGCTCATTTAGCTGCGGAATCTTGCCACTTTCCGCGGCTGCTGCAACTTTCTGCAGCCATTTTGTGAAAGTCTATGTTGCAGGTGTCTTCAGGAAAATCGAGCCACATGGGAAATTCAGAAATGATGTGGACATGGATCGTGTCCTATTGGCTCGGGAAAATTCACCTAAGGAGGCTGTGGTCAAAGGTGGCCAAGTGGAAGTCAACCGTAGAGTCCCACGGTGACAGGACTCTGTTTCTCATCACGTGAAGATTTGTATGATCGTTTCTAATTTACGAGAGACACATCAACACCTGTACACGGCTTCATAAGCCGAATCCAACATCCACTCTTCATAGATTTACTCCTCACCACGGGCCATGATGCTAGATCTCTGGACGTGATGGTTCACGTGTCTCTATCAACACAAACTTTAGGGAATTAGTTATATCACCTTTGTTATAAATAACGCGTTTTCATACGCATAATAGTTAGCCTCCATATAGCTCTGTAATGTAATTGCGTTGCCACTGTGCTGTAATATCATTTCTCTGTTATGACTGCATTTTACTATATAAGAAGACTCTGTTTCCAAGCGTAATTCGTATTTGAAGGCTGTTGCCCGAGGCTGGTGCAGAGGGCCCCTGCACACGCTGAGGTTTTGTGCATTACTGTATAGTTTCTTGTTTTATTTCTTTAAGTTCATTGTGCCATAAGTCATTCACTTGTTTATACATTACATCTTTCATGGTATTTATGCTTCATCTCTGTTCATAATCTTTCATGCTTTACATTTTACTTATGTCCATAAACTTTCATGTTTTATGTTGTTGTTAACTGATCAGTGTTCTTGTTTCAGATTACAAATAGGCAGCCCGGGCATTTGCATACTCTTTTGACTAATGACATGGAATAAATATTGTTCTGCTGCTAATTTACTTTTCTTAGTTTCTGTTTAATTCCAGTACTGCTTTGTTTATTTCAGTCTTGCACATTTTCTTCAGTAGTTAGATTTAGATATATTAAATTGCTCATGTCATTTTCAGTTACCTCCGAAAGCCATAGCTGCACTAATGGTGAGGGATTGAATTATGAGAGTGTAGTTTGATATTAGTTTACTTTCTGCAAGTTAGAAATATTAAATTGCTCATGTCATTTTCAGTTACCTCCGAAAGCCATAGCTGGACTAATGGTGAGGGATTGAAGTATGAGTGTGTAGTTTGATATTAGTTTCCTTTTTCTGCAAGTTAGATATCAGGTTGCTCAAGTTGTTTATGGTTACCTCCGAAAGCCATAGCTAGACTAATGGTGAGGGATCAGAATATAAGTTGATGTAATTTGATTTAGATTTACTTTGTTGCAACTCTTGGATTTCTTTAAGCATATTTTCTTTTGTATTTGGACAACATGAAGGATAATGAGTTTCATGATCAGTAGTTCATTGTGTTTGATTTATTAGGCTAGCAGCACATTTTCATTTCCTTTCAGTTTTGTCATTGTATGTTTCAAATTCATTTTGAAGTTTGAAGTTGGTAAATCATTATAAAGGATATCATTGCCTTGAACAATCATAACCATACTTGTTTTTATTTTTTCCATCTCACATTAGAAAACTAAAAACGACAAAAAGATAAGAAATAGGTTATCTTGCACATATAGTGCGCCACACTTCATCAGCTTACGAATCCCGGATTGATAAATTAATGTAGCAATTTAGGACACACTAAATTGACCAAACATTTTGGCGCCGTTGCTGGGGAAGTGTAACTAGGTAGCCAATTTCTTAAAAAAAAAAAAACAAAAACAAAATAATAAAAGAAGGGAAAACTTGATAACTTCTTGAAGTATGCTCTCCTCTTGCACCTAGTGTGATCTGGAGGATTAGAAAAGAGAGTTATTGGTTTAGTAATTTCTTAAGTATGCTCTCTTCTTGCACCTAGTGTGACCTGGAAGATCAGAAAGAGAATTATTAGCCCAAATTTTAAAAATAAAAAATAAAAAAATGACATGCATAGAGCAAGAGATTCTAGGGGAAGGTTTATAGCTAAAGCCAAGAGTTCTATTTTTACAACTCCATCTTCTTCAAGGCATAGACAAGATTCACCACCATCTACCCCTAGCCTTAAGATTTTTGGAATTCAAGGAGCAACTGAATTAGAGGCTTCTCCTATACCGCCTACTAAATCTCATTTAGAAAAGGAAGAGACTCCCTCTCATCCTCCCTTGATAGAAGAACCAGAGGACTTTAAGGACTCTAAAGAAACTATCATGGCAGTGGAAATAATAGATGGATTTGGAGGTGGAGGTAGAGGTAGAGGAGGAGGAAACAATGGAGACAACAATGGTGAAGATAATAATGGAAGAAATAGGGAAGGAGACAACTTGTTTGGATTCCCTATAGTTGATGAGGAAACTCATACAACAATGAAAAATATCTCACCATCCGTCCTCCCCAACTTTTATGGATTGCGAAGTGAGGATCCTGAAACATTTCTGTTTGAGTTTGAAGTCGTGTGCCGAACTTATGACTATATGGAAGACTCTCAAAAACTCAAACTATTTCCTTCAACATTGAAGGGATCTGCTTTGAAATGGTTCATGGGATTAGCCACTCAATCTATTAGGACTTGGAATGATATGAAACAAACATTTTTGGACAGATACTTGGACTATTGTATGCCCACCAATCACAAGGATGAGGTATTCAGAATGATGCAAAAAGAAGATGAAAATTTGGAAGACTTAATTGAAAGATTTCAATACAACTTGAAAAGAGCAAAGATGAGCAACTTAGATAATGAAACCTTGAAAGCCCTCCTATTAAAAGCCATTAGAGATGAATGGATAGACATTTTAAACATGATGGGGAAAGGAGACATTTTTCAACTTCCATTTCGTGATATAACAGAACTATGTATCCATCTCTCAAGAGGAAAATCTAAAACTGGAAAAGGGCCTAGGGATTCTTCTCTTATTAGGGCTAACAAATCTGCAACTGGATCGGTAAGTAGGGCAGAGATTGGTAATATGCTTGATGAGTTCAAAACTGATATTTTAGGGAGCCTTAGTGAACAACTAGACACCCTTAAAATCCAAAACAAGCAGAAAGCAGAAACAGATGCTCTAGCCATCTTTTGTCCGAAATGTAGGAAGAAACATGCTTTAAGGGAATGTCCCTTGGATGCAAAAGTTGTAGAAACATGTATGATTTGTTCAGAGAATCATGAGACCAAGGATTGTCCTTCAATTCCCGGACTCAAAGCTATCTTTCAAGAAGATCCAAATTCAGTAGAATCTCTCTGTTTTGTTGCAAGAAGACCTTGGCAGGGACAACAAACTCAAGGGTTTAACAACCCTATGAATCTTCAAACCCCACCAAATTGGAATCCTTGGCAACAACCTTGGCCCCAACATCAAAATCCATATCAACCATGGGTACAAGGGATGCAAAATCCTTATGGGAGATTTGCTCAATTTTATCAATATTCTCCATCTTTTCAAAATCAACAAGCTCCACAACTTCCAAACCCAAATCCACAACTTTCATTGCCATTTCCACAACAAAAACCTTCTCAACAAAATCCAAATCCTCAACTCATGCTCCCATACCAACAAAAGACAAATCAACTTCCAGCTCAGCCATTGCCAAATCCTAACAATAAAAATTCTCAGAATACTTACATGGTAGAAGGACAACAATTTCCTACCTATATGATTGTTCCTCTCAATGATGTACAACTCAGATCTGGTAGAGTTTTAGAAAAACCTTCTATAGATATTCAAGAGCAAGATACCTCTGAGGAGGACTCTCTTAAAGTCAATGAGGGTTATGAGGAAGCATCTCTTCAAAATTCAAACATTCAAAAAGAGAAAGAAAAGTTAACACCCACAACTCCTATAGTTGAGCAACCTGCATCTTCATCTACACCTCCTTTTCCTGAAAGACTACAAATTGACAAGGGGTGGAAAAACAAATCTTGTTGCCTAACTATGATTTTCTAGATGAATTGAAGAATGTTTGTATCAAGATTCCCTTGCTACAAGCCATTCGAGAGATTCCTATTCTAGAAAAAACAATAAAGGAGTTAAGTTTCAAAAGACCAGGAAGGAAACTAAAAGACACAAGAAGAATCCACCTGGTAGGAAAAATTGCAGATATCATGATGGGAAAAATTACCATGCAGAAGTATGTAGATCCAGGAAGTTCAATTGTCAAGACACATATAAATGGGATAGAAATTCCAAACACATTGATTGACTTAGGGGCTGCTATCAACATTATGAGTAGACAGACTATGGACCAGCTAAAACTTCCTAACCTTCTTTTTACACCTACTCTACTGCAACTTGCAAATCGATCAATTATTAAACCAGATGGTGTATTAGAAGATATTTCAGTCTCCTTAGATTCTTGGGAATATCCAGTAGATTTTATGATTTTGACTCCCAAGAGTAATCTAGGAGGGCACCCACTTATCTTAGGAAGACCTTGGCTAGCCACAAATGATGCTTTCATTAGTTGTAGATCTGGGGATATGTACATTTCTAATGGTAATTCGACAAAGAAATTCAATTTGTATCCTCCAGCAAAAGCAATCACAGAAGTAGGAGAAAATGAATGGGTTGATGATGAGGACACTATACAACCTGTCTTTACCATTTCTGAAATCAGTGAGGATAGTCAAATTCTGAACACATTAGAAAATTTTGAGACATCTTCAGAATATGACCCCACACAATTTCAATTGGAATCTGACATAGAATATTTATCATCAAGACAAATGTCTCTTTACTCTATGGAAGAGTTTGGTAGTTCTACCATTGAGATTTTTCCAGGGAAAACATTGAATATCAACAAACATTTTGAAAAGTCACAACAAGAAGAACTAATCAAAATCTTGCAAAAACATTCTACTGCATTTGCATGGGAGTATACTGACATGAAAGGTATTGATCCTAAGACTTGCATCCATCATATCTATATTGAGGAAAACAATAGACCAATCAGACAACCTCAAAGAAGGATGAATCCAAATCTTAGGGAGATAGTGAAAGAAGAGCTCCAAAACTACTCAATGTAAACTTCATTTATCCAATTTCAGATAGCCGATGGGTTTCTCCTTTGGTTATAGTACCTAAAAAGAATGGTAAATGGAGGGTATGCATTGATTACACGGAATTGAACAAAGCAACTTTGAAGGATCACTTTCCTTTGCCTTTTATTGATCAGGTATTAGATACATTAGCAGGTAAAAAGTACTTTTTATTTTTGGATGGTTTTAGTGGCTATAATCAAATACAGGTAGCACCTGAAGATCAAGATAAGACCACATTTACTTGTCCATGGGGAACTTTTGCCTACCGAGTGCTTCCTTTTGGGTTATGTAATGCACCGGCAACATTCCAAAGAGCAGTACTAGGAATTTTTTCTGATCTAATCCATGATTGTGTAGAGGTTTATATGGATGATTTTACAGTTTATGGTAATTCATTTGAAGAGGCATTAGAAAATTTGGAAAAAGTTCTCATAAGATGTAAAGAAACAAACCTTTCATTAAGCCATGGAAAATGCTTTATGATGTTTACTGAAGGGATTGTTTTAGGACATCATATTTCAGGAGATGGGATTAAGGTTGATAGATCAAAAGTTGAAGTCATCTCCAAGTTGCCTATTCCAAATTGTCAAAGAGATGTTAGAAGTTTTCTGGGATTTACTGGTTACTATAAAAGATTTATAGAAAACTTCACTAAAATAACATCTCCACTCTTCAAATTGCTTACAAAAGATTGTGAATTCAAATGGGATCCTAATTGTCAATCAGCTTTTGAAACTTTGAAAACAAGAATATCTGAAGCACCTATCTTGAGAGGACCAAATTGGAAAATCCCTTTCCATATTTCTACGGATGCTTCAGATACAGCTCTAGGAGCTGTGTTGGGTCAAAAAGATTTAGTTCCTTATGCCATTTATTATACCAGTAAAAATTTGACTCCCACAGAGTTGAACTATACTGTGACTGAAAAAGAGTTTTTAGCTATTGTTCATGCAATTAATAAGTTTAGACATTACATAACATGCTATGAAACTTTTATTCATACTGACCATTCTGCAATTAGATATTTAATGAACAAACCTGTTACTAATGGCAGAGTGACAAGATGGCTCTTACTTTTACAAGAATTCAATATTACTATGTTGGATAGACCAGGGAAACAAAATACAGTAGCTGATTTCTTGTCTAGGATTCAAAATACTAAAGAAGATTCTCCCGTAGAGGATAAGTTTCCTGATGAATACTTATTTGCAGTAACTATTAAGACTCCTTGGTATGCAGATATTGCTAACTATTTGGTTACAGGGAAGCTGCCTTCACATTTATTTCCAAGTGAAAAACGAAAAATTATTCAGGAGAGTTCAAAATATTCATGGATTTCTAACGAATTGTTTAAAACAGGGCCAGATCTTGTGATCAGAAGATGTGTCAGGGAAGATGAAATGCCCGATATTCTTAAGGCATGTCATGATGAACCATGCGGCGGACACTTTGCGGACAAAAGGACGGCCTATAAAATCCTTTCCTTGGGATATTATTGGCCTTCCCTCTTCAAAGATGAAAAACAATATGTCAAAAGGTGTGATAGCTGCCAAAGAGTAGGGAAACCTACCCTTTCAAATGAAATGCCATTGCAAACACAGGTACTCATTGAACCCTTTGAAAATGGGCTTTAGATTTCATTGGACCTATTAATCCACCATCTAAGCAAAAGAAGTATATATTGGTTTGTACCGATTATGTTACTAAATGGGTAGAAGCCAAAGCATTAGTATCTGCTACTGAAAATTCAGTTGTTCATTTTCTTTATGAGGATATTTTTACTCGCTTTGGTGTTCCAAGAGAAATTGTGACAGATCAAGGAAGCCAATTCACATCCAACCTCGTGGAGAAGCTGATGGAAGAATACAAAATCAAGCATAGAAGATCTACTCCTTACCATCCACAAGAAAATGGTCAAGTGGAGTCTACCAACAAAGTTCTCGAAAGTATCATCACCAAAACTGTTCATCTACATAGAAGAGATTGGGCAGAAAGGTTTCCTGAAGCCTTGTGGGCCTACAGAACTACATGGAGAAATACAACAGGACATTCTCCCTATGAACTTGTTTATGGGAAGGAAGTCCTACTCCCCATTGAGTTCCAATTCAAGACCTTCAAGATAGCAGTTCAGTTGGGGATGGACTTATCAGAAGCCCAAAAGCATAGAATGGAGCAGTTGAACGAGCTAGATGAGATCAGACAAGAAGCAATTTTAAGAACTGATCTAGTTCAATACCAAAGAGCTAAATGGCATGACAAGTACATCAAAGAGAAGAAGTTTCAAGAAGGAGATTGGGCATTGTTATTTGATTCCAAGTTTAAATATTTTCAAGGAAAATTTCAGACTCATTGGCTTGGGCCATATGATATTGACAAGATCTTTAGCATTGGAGTGGTAAGAATCAAGACCATTGATGAGTTTCAAACTCCTCTTATTGTGAATGGCCACAGATTGAAATTTTATCATAAGCCACTCTCAAAAGAGGATTTTGTCAAAATGTTTCAAGAAAATTCTGCAATCAGGCTGGTACAGAAGAATTATTCTTCTCCACCAGCCTAGCTTTTGTTCTTTTCAGTTAAAAAAAAAAAAAAAAAAAAAATTGTATAAGCCTGAAAACCAATCACTGATTGGCAGTCTTATATAGAAAATATTGGGTGAAAATCAGGAACAGCTGACACCCTATATTTTCCAAAAAAAAAATCTCTCTTTCATTTCACAAGTCTTGTGACCACCCACTCCATTCCATTCCACTTCATTCCACTTCACTTCACTCCACTTCATTCCATTTCACTTCATTTTTCATTCCATTTTCACCAATAAAATTCTTTTTCATGACCATTCCATTCAGTCATTTGTCATCCGTTCATTTCCATTCACTCAAATAATAGCTGTGTCAGTTTCCGCAGCTGACATCTGTTTCCGTAGCTGACACCAGTTTCCGCAGCCAGAAGCAGATTCCGCAGCTACCACTCTGTTTTTCAAAAAAATGTACAGCCAGATGTTATTTCCATAATCATGAAATAAAATGCAGGTATGAGGACCAATTATGAAGACATGGAGCATTCAAGATATCAATGAGGAGCAACTAATTGAAGATCAAGGAAAAATGGCAAGAATTCCAAGGTATGAGTAAAAATTTATTTCAAATGGCATTTAAAACACATTTTTATATAGTTATAGACCATAAGCTCCATTATGTGCAATGATTGTATTGACAAACTCCGTAACCACTCCATGATCTCTGTACAATCCTCCCACAATCCTTGCATTCATTTTCAAACGGTCCCATAATTAAACCTCCGATCTTCACTCATACTCCGATATTCCACCTGTGACAATGAAACGTAGTTGATTTGACTATGGCTTCTTTCAGCCGCATAAAATCCGTAGCCGTTGTATAAACGTGCTTACATTTATTTTGCAGCCACCAAATTTTTAAAACACTGCCGGATGTGTTATACTCCTCCTATTGTTCTATTAATCTCACAGCCGCATTTCTGCCGTGCTCACGTAACCCTTCTCTGTTCCGCTTCACTCCATTTCATTCTCTGTTACGCTACAGTCTGTATACCCACTCTCTGATATCTACCTACAGTCATCATGCTCATTTCCGTTCATTCAGCCGTCCTACTTCCATTGAACCCTCCTCACGCAGGCAAGTTTTTAAAGAGCAGAAAGAAGGATGGGTAAATTGTTGAGAGCAGAACCAGAGGGAACTAAATTCATGGAAGGATACCCGCAAGTCAGGGATATATTGAAGAAGGCAAAGTGGCTGCGGTTTATCCAAAAGTTTAGAGGCTACCATAAAGAGGTGACAAAAGCTTTTGCAAGGTCTTTCAATGGCCTGGAGGTAGAGATTGGAGACCTTAAGTTTATGGTGAATGAGGCATCTATAGCATCTGCCACAGAACTTCTTCAAGAGGGTGAACGTTGGTTTAAAAACAAAAGCATTAGTGATGAAGCCTGGAGAGTGATTCTACATAACCCAGGTATGGACATAACTATTTTTAAAAGAGGAATTCCTGTTCATGCTTTGAAAGAGGAATGGGCTACTTTGCTGCTAGTTGTTCAAAAATTTATCACCTGTGAAGGCCGTTTTGGGTCCATGTATATGTACCATACCAGATTGCTGATGAATTTTCTAGATAATCAAACTCTCAATCTCCCATATTTTCTATTAAATAGTTTGAAGAAGATGTCTGTGACTGTTCAGAAGCATTTGGGGGATGTAGAACCACATCTATATCACCATGGTCTTGTAAAAATTTTGATTGAAAAAGAGTTAAAGGAGAAGAAGGACACATGGGAACAATTTTTGATTAGAAATTTCTTTGAGGAACCTCAAGAAATTCCTGAAGGTAGCACATCAAGAAGGAGTAGGAGAAAAAGAACAAATGATGAAACTCAAAGTACTCCTACTACTACAATTGAAAGAACTAGTATGGAAGAGAGACTGTCAAAAAGGAAGAAGAAAGAAACCAAGGGTAAAAAGCCAATAACATCAAAAGAGAGAAAAAGTATTGAGGCTATGCATCAAACCCCTTCTTCCGAAGAAGATCATCAAGTGTTATCTGAAAGACTAGTTCACCTTCAAGAATAGTCATCTATGGCCAAGAAGAAAGAGAAAGGAAAACAAAAGCAAAAAGACAGTGGTCCACAGCGTGTGAGAAGAAGTTCCAGGCTTAAGGGGAAGTTGAGGAAAACGCAAACGAAAGGACCCCATTTTATTGATTTGGGAGAAGAAACATCTGAACAATCCCCAGCTGGCCATAGTCCATCTCACTCTCAGTCATACAGTGAACCTAGTTCATTTCATTCTCAGTCAGACATTGAGCATAGTCCATCCCATTCTCAGCCAGACGTTAATGTGAGTCCTTCTTAGCCAGATTTTGAAGACAACTCTCCTCCACTGCATTTTGGGGACAGCCCAATAAAAACGACACCTGAGATAGACCCAAAGCAACAAGAAGTATATGATTATATAGAATCTTTAGAAAGAGCAGCTACGGGTCCCAGTACTTCGTCCACTCAGCCTCACACAGCACAAGATGATCTAGTCCAATCACTAAAACAAGAAGTCTTTGAGCTAGAGCTTTTAAATAGACACATTAAAAATGAAAATGAGACATTGAAGGAACAAAGTAAATTGGACAAAATCATTCATGATAATACCATGCTACATATGGGACTATGGTAGAATAAAAACAAGAAATTGAAGAAGAAATGCGAGAAGTTAAGCAGAGCACTGATTAATATCAAATTCAGATGCTTAATGAGGAAGCCCAGGATGTTAGCAGCACCAAGGAAGAGGAGGAGAGGACTGGATGTACTGTCTGAAGTGTCAAGGCATATGAATTGAAGAAGGATTATCAGAATTTTGGTTGCATGAGGACATGCAACACCTTCACAGTGGGGGTATGTTGAGTCTCAAATCTGCATCTTTCCTATACACCTTTCTAGACCTTTTTCATTCACCTGAACCTTCTAAGTCGTCAATATCATTGCATATTAATTGTAAAAGAGCATCTAAAATGGTTTTTTAACTATGTTTTGTGTCTGTTGTTTGATTTAGATTTTTGCTCATTTAGCTGTGGAATCTTGCCACTTTCCGCAGCTGCTGCAACTTTCCGCAGCCATTTTGTGAAAGTCTATGTTGCAGGTGTCTTCAGGCAATTCGAACCACATGGGAAAGTCAGAAATGATGTGGACATGGATTGTGTCCTATTGGCTTGGGAAAATTCACCTAAGGAGGTTGTGGTCAAAGGTGGCCAAGTGGAAGTCAACCGTAGAGTCCCACGGTGACAGGACTCTGTTTCTCATCACGTGAAGATTTGTATGACCGTTTCTAATTTATGGGAGACACATCAACACCTGTACACGGCTCCATAAGCCGAATCCAACATCCACTCTTCATAGATTTACTCCTCACCGCGGCCATGATGCTGGATCTCTGGACGTGATGGTTCACGTGTCTCTATCAGCACAAACTTTAGGGAATTAGTTATCTCACCTTTGTTATAAATAACGCGTTTGCATACGCATAATAGTTAGTCTCCATATAGCTCTGTAATGTAATTGCGTTGCCACTGCACTGTAATATCATCTCTCTATTATGACTACATTTTAATATATAAGAAGAATCTGTTTCCAAGCGTAATTCGTATCTGAAGGTACATTGCCGGCGGTACGAGAGGAGCCCACACTATGACCCGAGGAGTTTGTGCATTCTTGTATAGTTTCTTGTTTTATTTTTTTAAGTTCATTTATAGTCATTCACGTGTTTATACATTGCATCTTTCATGGTATTTATGCTTCATCTCATTCATAATCTTTCATACTTTACATTTTTACTTGTCCATAATCTTTCATGTTTTATGTTGTTGTTAATGATCGGTGTTCTTGTTTCGGATTAAAATAGGCGCCCGAGAATTTGCATATCTTTTGACTAATGACATGGAATCAATATTGTTCGGTGCTAATTTACTTTTCTTCGTTTCTTTCAATTCTAAAACCTTTATTTGTTTATTTGGAGGTCTTGCACATTTGCTTCGGTAGTTAGATTTAATGTATATTAAATTTCTCATGTCATTTTCAGTTACCTCCGAAAGCCATAGCTGGACTAATGGCGAGGGATTGAAGTATGAGTGTGTAGTTTGATATTAGTTTACTTTCTGCAAGTTAGATATATTAAATTGATCATGTCATTTTTCAGTTACCTCCGAAAGCCATAGCTGGACTAATGGTTAGGGATTGAAGTATGAGTGTGTAGTTTGATATTAGTTTCTTTTTCTGCAAACTAGATATCAGGTTGCTCAAGTTGTTTATGGTTACCTCCGAAAGCCATAGATGGACTAATGGCGAGGATCGAGAATATAAGTTGATGTAATTGGATTTAGATTTACTTTGTTGCAATTCTTGGATTTCTTTAAGCATAGTTTCTTTTGGTGTTTAGGCAATGACAAGGATAGTTTGGTTTTCATACTCAATAGTTCAGCACATTTGATTTACTAGGTTAGCGACACATTTTCATTTCCTTTCAAGTTTTTTCATTGTATGTTTCAAATTCCTTTTGAAGTTGAAGTTGGTAAATCATTATAAAGGATATCATTGCCTTGAACAATCACCTTCCTTGCTTGTTTTTATTTTTTCCATCTCACATTAGAAAACCAAAATGACAAAGGAAAGAAATAGGTTATCTTGCACATATAGTGCGCCACACTTCATCGACTTACGAGATGCGGATTGATAAATTAATGTAGCAATTTAGGACACACTAAATTGACCAAACACTTTCTACACTTTTCAAAGATTTCTCTGGAGACTTTTCATGAGCTAGGCGTTCTTCATCGAATTTTTAGTAGCCTGTGATATCATCAAGGTATATCAAAATGAAGTAACATATCTCTTCAGAAAAAGCAATTTCCATGGCTCTTTGAAAAGTGGCCCCGACATTCATTAACCCAAAAGGAATTTTGACACACATGAAGGTGCCCTAGGATGTAGTGAAAGTTGTTTTGTGCTGATCATCTGATGTACTAGCACCTGTTTATACCCCGAAAAACCATCAAGCAAAGATATTCTTTTGGAGCCTACTACCATTTTTAGTACATGGTCCATCTTAGGTAAAGGGTAGTTGTCTTTCAGGGAGGCTTTGTTTAGGTTTATGAAGTATATTCATAACCTAATTTACCTTGTTTTCTTCCTCACTGATACAAGGTTTGAGACCCATTTTGAGTACCTGAGTGGGACTATTATTCCAGCATCATACATGTTTTTAATTTCTTTCTCAACTAGAGGCATTCAGATGGGATTTATCCTACGCAAATTATTCTTGAAATGTTTTTGGTTTTCCTTGAGAGGAATCTTATGGTGAATGATGTTTGTACATAGGACTTCAAGTCCTCATAGCTCCATGAAAACACATCCTTAAATTATTTGAATAACTGAATGTATTTCTATTTTATAAGAGCTGGCAGTGTTTTGGATAGTTTTATCATTTTAGGTTCTTCTTCACTACCTATGTTGCATTCTTCTACATCTGTTTTGGTGGATTCCATTTTAGGCTTCATAGCAACATCATTGAAATTAAATAGTTCTTCTAAGGGGGCAAGTCCTCTTGGCAAGAGGTTGTCTTTGCATTGAAATATCTCAAGGTCCCTTTTATCTAAATCTTCACAAAATTCTAGCTCATGAGGGTATTCTAACAGATTTATATCAGTAACATAAGGCAACTTTATTTTTTTTGTTGGTTCCTGAGCGTAGCAGTCCTCTTCATGATCTGAGTTTGGTTTTGGCATCTCAAATTCATTTTTGGATTGTAGGAAGTATTAAATGTGTTTTTCACCTTCAAAAAATTTCCAATAATCTATGTTATCAGAGAATGTTGGTCTGCTTTTGATCTTCACCATGTATTTTCATTGGCATGAGGCAGTTGGCAAGTGCTGGCAGAAAATGATAGTTCATTTGCAAGGCTATTTTGAGTTCTTGGGATAGAGGTAAGTTCATATTTTTCAAATGTTTTTAGGAGGTATAAGGCAGCATTTCTATATTCTCTTAGCCTAAGAGTTTTGGCTGAATATTATCCTTTGATTTTCCTAATGATCAACTTGGAATCTCCTTGAACAGAAGTCTTCCTAGCTCTTATAATTTTCAACAATTGTAACACTAGGAGAAGAGCTTCATACTCTGCAATATTTTTTGTACATTGAAAATCTAGTTTGTAAGAGTGACCTTAATTAGTATTGTGTATCCAAACACATGATCTTGAATCAACTTTGCCACAAGAGCCATCAAAGCTCATGTTCCAAATATTTTCAAGTTTAGATCCGCCATTATGTTGTTGTTCATGGCTGCTAGGGTTTTGGCTGTAATGTTCTTCATTTTGTGTTTGGTTTGATTGCTCTAACAGGTCTTGATCTTCCTCCTTTTCAGCTACTTGTTCATTAATGTCATCTTCATTATAAAAAATGAATGAATCAAGGTCTGAATGGATAGAATAGAGAGGGGTGTTGTTTGGCTTATCTTGGTTTCTTACCATGTATTTCATGTGAGATTCTCTGTACAATATTCTTGTTTGGTTAAAGACAGGGATGGTAGCATATGTCATGTCCATTTGGAGGGTTCCTTGGAGTTTTGCTCCCCATGATCTAAAGAGAAGCATGCCATATTTGGGGGGAATGTCAGCCACTACAATATCCATGACTAGGCTTTTGGCTGGTATTTGTGTTAGGTTGACACATAGATCTTTGATTAGGCCCAGACATTTAACTCTACTTGAATCAAAAGAGTACAAGTATTTGTATGGTCTGGTTATTTTGAGGCCTAATCTTTCCATCACTACATCTGGCACGAGGTTATGTGAAGCACCAGAGTCTAGCATGGCATTGTGTAGGATTTTGTCATGGATGTTCAAACTGAAATAGAATGGAGGCACATCTCCCTCTTGAAATTTTCCCTCTACCTTTGGTCCAAACAACAATTCTGTCTTGTCATAAATCAAATTTAGAGTATCAGTGTCATTTCCTATGTTTAAAGCCTTAAAAAATTGAGATCTATATAAATCTTGAGTCACTAATTCAGTAAGGGGTATGGCTATTTTGATTTTGGGAATTTCAACCTCAATACTGAATGGTGTCTGTGTTCTTGGCAGAGTTAGATCATTTTTATCATACATGGTATTTTTAGCGACTTTAGCTTGCTGATTTTTATTTGGGATCTTAGTTAAAGCAATTTTTTCAGGGCCACTAGTTGATGTACTAGGGCAGATTTGGTCACCATCATGTTGGTTGATTTTGTTTTTGTTTTGATCAGGATTTTTAGCAATGGTGTTGGTATTTTCTGTTGTCTTTTTAGGAGTGTTTTCAGGGGTCTTCCTAGCAAAAATTTTTGGTTTGTTCCTCTTGGGGATGTCTTGTGTTTTCCTACTTTTGAGGTCATACTACCTATGAACCTCCATGATAGCATTTTCAAACCCTTGCTTATATTCTTCAAATTCCTCATATGTTCTTTCAGTTTGGTTTGAGGAAAATAGACCTTTTTCTTCTTCTGTGAGAAAAACAACATCCTCACTATCAGAGCCTATCAAATTTACATGGTCTTCTTCCGGCTCCTCAATCTCTCTTTCTTCTTCATCTACATAGTTTTTTTGGAAAGGAGGTCTGATTTGTTGGTAATTTTCTCTTTGTATGATTTGAGGAGGGTCTCTTCTGAAGTTTTGGTTTCTTTTTTTGTTTTGAGGATTTTTTTGGTTTTCCCTAGGAGGTGCTCTTTCATTTAAGTTGATTCTCTCCATCATTCTTTCCACTGTCCTAACTAGGCTGTCAATTTTAGCATAAGATGTGGAGGCCATATGTTCCTCTTTGTATGTAACCCTCTTTTATGTTCTCATTCTATCCCTTTTAGCAATTATATTGGCGTCTACACTTACTACTCCCCTTTGCATGTCTTCTAGGGTAAGGGGATCTCTTTCTCTTAATTGGTAAGCCATTTCCAAACCTCTTTGTATGTAACCCTCTTTTATGTTCTCATTCTAGCCATTTTAGCAATTATATTGGCTTCTACACTTACTACTCCCCTTTGCATGTCTTATAGGGTAAGGGGATCTCTTTCTCTTAATTGGTAAGCCATTTCCAGACCTCTTTGTATGTAACCCTCGTTTATGTTCTCATTCTAGCCCTTATAGCAATTATATTGGCTTCTACACTTACTACTCCCCTTTGCATGTCTTCTAGGGTAAGGGGATCTCTTTCTCTTAATCGGTAAGCCATTTCTGGATCAAATCCATCTGGAAATTTTACTAGGGCTAGGCCTTGTGGGGGTTTCATGTGAGGAGGGAATGCATTATATACACTATTGAACCTAGTGCATTAGTCTTGAACACTTTCCCCAACATTTCTCTTAAGTTTATCATACTCTAATAGGATCTGAAGAGGATTTTTCTTAGTCTCCCACTTGTTTATGAGTGTTTGATAAAGGGAAGGGAGATCATGAATGCTATTAGGAGTTAAGTTCTTGAACCATTTATTTTCTTTTCCTCCTAAACTTTGGGCAAAAATTCTCATTTTTATGGTCTCCTCTTCTATTTCTTGGTAGTCAAAAGCATCATTCATCTTGTCTACATGCTGTTGGGAAGTTCTAGAATCAGTCCCATTAAAGTGTGGGATTTTAGATTGATAGTCCTGTGACATAGGAAGTAAAGGTTGTGGTAGTACCAATGGGGCATACCAAGCTACCATGATGGGAGGTAATGGAACCCAAGGAGGATTTATAAGAGGAGTGTTTATGAGTGGAGGTGGAGGATGAAACAGAGTGGTTTGCATGGTGGATGTATGAGTGGAGGTAGCGGATGTACTTGGAACAACTAGCTGATATTGAGTAGATTTGGAATGAAATGAGTCAAAGTGTTGGAGAAGCTGAGAATAAGGAGGAGTGGAAGGAGAGGCTTCTCTACTAGGAATTTGTTGTAAGCTTGTAGGCTCAACGTCTGTCTGGTCTATCCAACTTTGAGACTTAGTTTTGAATAGGTTTCTTCTATGGTGTAAGTCAAATTGGGTATCTTGCAAGGATTTAAGGTTTTTAGGAAAGGAACTTGCTTTGTGAATTGTTCTAACAACAGTTGAATCCTCAGAACTTGAAGTTTTTCTTAATATTCTTTCTGGGCCATCAACTGTAGCAGGAGGGTTTGGTCAGGGTGAGATCTGGTGCTGATTCTTTGTGAAGCCAGATTTCAGACCCACAACACATAGAGGTTGAAAGTTTCTAAGAGTTTTGAAAACAGACCTATCTGAAAGATTACTGAATTCACACAGTATGTGGCTAGGTTTTATACTATTTAGGATTAATTAATACATTCCCAGGGGAGTTTGTGAGGACCAGTGGAGTCAGCAGGCCTACTAAAAACCAGTGGAGTCACCAGGTAGATGATGCTATATGTTTTGAGGATTTTTTGTTGTCCACCATCAACAATTGGATACCAATCTAGAGATCTTTTTGATTTTTCTGAGTTCTTTATATGACACTGAGATTTTTAATGAGTGTTCCCCAATGGAGTCACCATTATGTTATGTCCCTGTAATTTCTCAGATTTACAAGACCAAATAGACAGGGGTAACATCAAACCAACTTTGGAGCCATATGGCCTAGCCTTCCTTGACTCAGAGAAGGCTCTCTCTATATTTGTATAAATGATATGACTTGATAGATTTAGAATGCTGATTTTAGGCTAGTTAAAGTGAGAGGGTTGTTTGTTTTGTTTTTTTTGGTTGGGTTGCTTGTCAAGTAGAACAGATAGAGTAAGAGAGATTCAAACCATTGGGCTATGGAATCTGTGAAAGGCTTGAAAAATACAAAAATGAATCAACGGTGTTTCATAGGGCAAGTTGACAAAGCCAAATGGATCTTAATAGCTTATGTGAGTGTGAAATGAACATTAAGTTGTGAGTGTAGTAGGTTTAAAGGGAAATTAAGAATCCTTTAACATGTACTAGAATAAGGAGGGTCTTTAATATTACTATGTAAAAGAAAGAATCAAAGGATAGTGCACACCATAAACTTCTTTGACCTGGCTTTACCAAGTAAACTTTAAAACAACAATCCACCAAACCCTAGAGAGCAGGGAACTCCTAAATTCTCTAGCAATGTATCTTCAGAGAAAGAAAACATTTAAGATAACATATAAGTGATGATCAAAGAGCAGGGAACTCCTAAATTCTTTAATTATACTATAAAAGACCTTCAAAGTGACTATTCAAGATGGACTAAAGGATAGGGAAAAACATAAACTTCTTTAGCCAAACCCTAATAAGTAAACTTCAAAGAAAAGGCCTTAAAACAATGTTTCAAGCTACACCAAAGGACAGGGCATACCATAAAATTCTTTGGCTTGACTCCATTAAATAATTCTCAAGACGACAAGCTAAGTGGAACCAGAGAGAAAATAAGAATTCTCCAATCAGACCTAGCAGAGGAAAACATCTAATCAACAGAAAGTAGACAGAATTAAGGTGCCTCTCAACAACATATCTTAATCTAAATTTTCTACTCTGTCATAAGGGAAAAGGTGAAAAATATGGAAAAAATAAGAGGAAACAATAACTAGATTAGTGTAACATCACCATGTGACAAATTCCATGAATCCCGTGAATGTGCTTGCTCCATTAACATTCAATCCAAAACAATCACAAAGCTCCAAGACCAATTTCTTCACAACTCAAAATCTATATCATATTGAGCTAAACAATCAACCAAAAAATTTATGAAGCATACATGCAGTATTTAACTGCAAAATGAGGAGGTGAAACCCTAGCTAAGTTTTTAGAAGTCATTTATTACATAGTTAAGTCACTTTGACCTTTGAGACCATGCAAGGCCCAAGGAAAAATATCTAAAACAAATTTATGACAAAAATAGCTTCTAACATAACTATTTGAGCTAATTTTGGAAAAAAATTGACTTTAAGGCTTCAAAATATCTTTTGCAATAACTCCTAGCAAGGGTGCAGCTCCAAGGCATAGGGGCACAACGCCAGTGTAAATGCGTTGCGCCAAGACTGGAAATATTGCCTGTTTTGCAGTTGACTTTTGCAGACCTTCCTGGTGTCCAAATGAACTCCATGATAGCTCATTGGAAAGCCCGCCATGTCTATTTTCTAGATCTACCTTTATTTTTCAGATTGGTTCCCATTTTCCTTGTCAAAAATCACGTCTCCCAAGACTGCTAAACGCGCAGCGCCAGTGCTGAAAAGAGGGTAGAAAGGTGATTTTTTGGTGGTTTTTGGCCCTTTTGAGGGACTAGTTTTGCTCCAAATGGTCTGAAATTTTCTGAGGATGATTTCATTGGCATGAGGAACATGAATATGTTGATTTTTTTTCATTTAAGCACCCCAAAAAAGAGTGCAGCGCCAGTGGTGTTGCGCGCTTGGCCCAATTTTCTGCAAGCCAAACTATCAAAAATAAAAAATTTGCACCAAGTGCCAAAATTTGGAAGTTAATTTGTTGATAATTATTTGGATTCTTGGAGGGATACATCAGCAAGGATATTCAGTTTTTCCTTCTCCTTTTCCTCATTTAGGGCCTGAATCTTTGCATGGGCTCGTTTGAGCTTGGCCCTTGCAATCCTGTTTCTCAAGGCATAATGTCTTGCCATCTTCTTCTGTATGTCAATGTCCCTTTTTGCCCTAGCAAGTTGAATCTCTAGGTGCAAGTTGGCTCTGTCTAGCCAAGACTCCCTATCTCCATCAATTTCTATGGCAAGCAGCTCACTTGGAGTGAGTTTCTCAGCCAATTTTTCTTCTCTCTCTTTCTCGGGCTAAAGATTTCTTCAACCCAATTGTCTTTGGCCTCTGCCTAGGAAGTTGTTCTTCCTCATCATCACTGTCATCAAAAGTTCCCAAGGTCTCATCTAGCAAAGCTTTGGCCTTTCTGGCCTCTTTTTGAGCCCTGATTGCTCTAACATCATTGATGGCCTTCTTTGCCTCTAACTGCTGATTCTCTAACTAAAAATAGTTAATCACATTCTTGGCCCAACCAAGATTAGGTTGAAGATCACTAATCTTGGCATCCTTGCCTTTGAGCAATATGTTTGTGATCCTTTCTTAGTCCTCATCATCAAGGTCAATTAATTGAAAATCTTGCTCAGTTTCATGCTTGTTCTTCTCCTCTTCAACAATGCCTGCTTTGCAACCTTTTCCTTGCCCTTATCAAGTTGTTTTACTGATGAAGAAGGCATGGCCCCTTGCATCTCAAGTGCAGCAAACACATGCATGTAGCCCCTTCGATATGTCAAAGGAAATGGCTCAATGTCATGCATTTTAGTGCCATCTATCTCAATGTTCTCATCACTGCTTGATGCTTTGTCATCAGGATATGAGGGTGAAGGATTGTGGAAAGGTGATGTGGAAGGGTCATCATGAGGTGAAGGAATGTAAGTGGATGGTGATGCATGAGTAGTGGGATGTGATGGAGAAGTAGGAATGGGAGGATGAGATGAAGAAGGGATATCTTGCTGATGATGGCCATGTGGAGTAGTGAAAACCTCATGTGAAATGAAAGTATCCCATGGAATGTTCTTCTGCTGGAGTTGGTGCATAATCACCATCTTGATAAGCGAATGATGAAACAAGCTCTGCATTTTCTGAATGTAGTTTCTCTTTTTCACAATGTAGGCCATTTTGTCAATGCTTCAGAAAAGATAATATGGTGTATGCAGCATTCTTACTCTAGTAAAATGCATGAGAAGAAGGATGTGGTATGAGTAGAGGTCGGAAATCCTTCCCTCACAGGTGAAATACTTCATTATTAACCTCATCATGGGTTCATATCTATCAAGAATATGAGAAAAAAAAAGATGGACTTGTGGTGGTCTTTATACCTAGGTTTAAGGTATGGTTCAAAGTAACTCATGTCTAGGTTTTATTGTTTGAACCACTTTTCCCCCACACTTGGTATCCCTGTAGCAGTAGCGATGACATCAATGGACATCTGAAATGTAACTCCAGCAAGGTTAACCTGCTTTTCATGTAGGTTAATGATGAATAGTCTTGTTAGCTCCAGGTGGTTTTGTAGTTGCTGTACCTTCTCACAAAATTAAAAGCAGCCTACATGTTTGAAGTAGGAAACAGTAAGAGGAGATGCCATGAGTTCCCTACAATTGAGGGGTTCAAATATGTTTATCTTCCCTCCCTTGTGATCATGCCTCCTTGGCATTTATGCTTCACGACCACTGTCTTCACCCTTTGACATTTTAAAATTTGTTTTATAGAACCCTAGGGTTGATGTGAAATGAGATGAAGGGAGGGTAATGAAATGGTAGTTTTGCAAATGAAGGGAATGGATGTTGTGGCAGGCAAGATGAATGGCAGCCCTCAAGCAATATAATGACCCCTGCTTATGACTGATACTCTGTCTAGGAGGATGAAATAAGCATATAGACAGTGATATCTGATTTGTATCTAGGGTTTGATTAGGGTTGTATTAGGGTTTCATTTCTATTGATTAAATGATGACCAAAATAGCTTGAAAGCAAGGTGTATGTTAGGTACTTACCCCTCAATAATGCTTGGAGGAACTTTGGAAAATACTTAGAGGCAATTTTTCTTGATTTGGATGGTTGGGTCACTTAGAAAACCCTTATTTCCAAGTGCATAGCACTAACAACTGAGGGCACAACGCCAAGCTGAGCGCGCAGCGCTAGTCCTGAGCATGCAACACCAATGAAAATGAGCAGAGGGTGTGTCGGGCAAGAGCGCAGTGCTTTGGTAAGGGTGTAACACCACCTCCCAGGTGCATAACGCCTTCAGAATTTGTATGGAGGAAAATGGTTAAGCACGCAGCGCCAAGCCAAGGGCGCAACGCCAAGACAATTTGCCCAAATTTGCTTAGAAAAATGACAAATTCTTCTCTCCTTGAAACTTCTAATGCTTTGGAAGGCAACAATGATTCATTTGAAGTGTGAAATGGGATTTTATAGGCTCATGGATCTAATTTAATTTTGCAAAACCCACTTTCTAATGTCAAAGTCCTTTTTCTTTTCTCACTAACCCTTTTACACTTTTTTTCATGCAAATTTGTTGAAGTCATGAAGTTGACTTTTCTTTTCCTCCTTGAGGCATGACAAGTTCACTTTGAAAACTTTAGGATGATTACACATAACAACATCTTCAAAATATTTTGTAGTTTCCACCATAAAACTCAACTCAACTTTTCATTGTCTCTGGACACTTTCTTCAAAACCTTAGGTGTATGCAGTCTTTACAGCAATCATCAGCGTTGTCTTCTAAGTTCTCTATAGCCCTTTCAAATTCATTAATTTCTGTCCGTTTCACCTCACCTTTTTCCATATTCCATCAATATGTTTGATATAATTTCTTCATGTTTGGCCTTGTGTGCATCCTCCATGTCATTTTCTGCAAGTGATCACTGTTTGGTACTCAAATGGACTAACAAATGTATAAACCTAGTCCTCTACAAGATCAAGTGTTTCCTCTTTCCCTTGCTATAAGTTGTTTTCATTCAGGAGTAGAAAATCTACATCATCAGTACCTTCTGCTAGAAAATCCTTCAACACTCTTGCAGGAGTACTAAACATTTTTCATTTTTCTCACTTGTAGGTCCTAAACTAATAAGACAAATTTCTTTGGAAATTTTAGGTCCTTCTTGAATAACCATGTCTTGACATTCTATCATATCTAAGCCAGATTCTAGAAAAGGAAAACTAGTGCCTGAAACATCCAAGGATGACCTTAAACATTGTAAAACCCTAACGACCTAATGGGAGTGTCCTTTGACCTGGTTTTGGCTGAAATTTGGCTTGGAGATTTTCAGGTGACAATGGAGTATTTTTATAGGTTATTATGCCCAAAGGGACACGGGGATAAGTTAGCAACAATAAACCCTAGAGGGATGGTGGCGTTTATTGATAGGGGAAACTAGGGCAGTGAGGTCTTAGGTAGGAAAGAAGGATGAACAAGAGAAGTATAAACCCATAAGGAGTTTGTAGGAATAATAGGGTGACTTTGAGAATACCAAATGAAGAATAGTGAAAATAGGTTTATAAGGATAATGAAGGCAATGAGATTTCTGAAACTCAAGATATTCAAGGAATATTGTTTTTATAAATCTATAACCATCCTATAGTCATCTAAAGATAGTGAAAAATACTGATGAATAACATGCAATATAGTCCTTAATTACCTTAGCTTCTTCCCATCTGGTTACATAATCTATGGCAGTGATGATATAGTGCACTCCAGTCTTCTTCCCTGAAGGATTGATAGGTCCAACAAAATATATAGCCCATTTATCAAAGGCTTTCCGCGGCATTTCATCTCTGCGAGAGGGCTTCCCAGTTCTCTAACATGCATCACAGGCTTGGAAATACGCATGTTCATCACTGTGTAGTTTGGGGCACCATAACCCAGCACACAACACCTTCTGTGCAGTAGCCTTCCCAACATAGTGTCCTTCTGCCACCCCTCCATGAGACTCAACCAAGATATCATGTCTCTCATGTTCCAAGACATATCTTCTCAATACTTCATCCGCTCCCAACTTATCCAACTGACCTGCAATCAGGGTAAAATTAGTTGCTCGTGCAACAAACTCCTTATTCTGCTACACCGAATATTCAGCAGGCATGCTTCCAATGGTCATAAAGTGAATAATATCAGCAAAGTGCTCATCAACCAACTTGATGGCAAAGATATGCACATCAAGTAGCCCTTCCTCTAGATTGGTTGGTTCTTCTCAATTTTCGATGTGTGACAAATGATTAGGTCTAGCATTTAATCTTCCAAGCTTCTTAGTGATTTCAAAATCATAATCCTGAAATAAAAACAACCATTTGCAAAATCCCACCCCCCCCCCCCCCAACACAAGCTTATTAACCAGGTACTTCAAAGAAAAATAGTTAGTGAAAATTTTGAAGTGTCCTCCTAGTAGATAGTGCCTGTATTTCTACAAAGCATAGGCCATGGCCAATCCTTCCCTTTCTATGGTTGAGTAGTTTCGTTGTGCACTAGAGAGCTTCCTACTAGAAAAAGCAACATGATGATCAATGTCTCCTTCTCCTAGCTATGTTAAAAAAACCCTAAACACTCTACCAGATGCATCCACATGTACATGGAACACCTTAAACCAGTCTAGGAATATAAGAATGGGTGTAGTAACCATTTTATCCTTCAACAACTCAAAGCTTTTTTGACATTCTTCATCCCAAAAAATCGACACATCCTTCTTCAGTAACTTCTCCATTGTTGCAGTGATTAGAGCATAGCCCTAAATAAACTTCCTGTAATATTCGGTGTGTCCTAAGATGGAGCACAAATGTTTCTCATTAGTAAGAACTTCCAAGTTGATGATAACTGCTATCTTGACTAGGTCTACCATCAATCCTTGCTGACACACTACATGCCCCAAAAAAATTCCAAAGGGCACGCAGAATATACATTTCTTCAGGTTAAAAGAAATTTGGTGCTTCCTACAAGTGTCAAGCATCATGCGTAGGTTTGACATGTGTTTCTTTACCAACCCAAACACTGTCTAGTCATAAAAATACACCTCCAAAAATTTATGCATAAATTCTTTAAACACAACCACTACCACACGTGAGAAGATCGCAGGTGCATTCTTTAATCCAAAAGGCATGACAGTGTACTGGAAAGACCACCATTCTATTGCAAAGGTGTCTTGTTGTGGTCTTCAGGCACAATTTTGATATGATGATACCTCAAAAATCCATTAGTAAACGAATAAGCCTCTTGTCCTCCCACATTATCCAAGATATCATCTAAAAATGGAGTAGGGAATGGGTCATGCACACAGGCATCATTCAGGTTGCGCAAATCTACACAAATCCTTATCTCTCCTTTGGTCTTATTTTCTTGAACCACCATGGGGCTCACCCAATCAGACTGCTCTACAGGCTCAATGATGCCTGTAGCCACCATATTTTCTAATTCCTCTTTTACTTTCTACTTATACTTGGGATTCAATCGGTATGGTCATTTCTTAACAGGGCGCGCATCTGGTTTCAATGTGATCTTCATAACACGAAGGTCTCCTACAATTCCATTGAGCTTAGAGAACTTTGTAGGAAACAGGTCATGATACTCTATGAGAAGCTCTGTAATATTCCCTATTATATCATCATCCCAGTAATCCCCAATTTTGGCCAACTTGGGCTGCTCTTCTGTCCCAATGTTGAATTCCTTTAACTTCAGAGGTTTTGTTACATCTACCATTCCCAATGAGGGTCCTGAAACTACGCAATCCCCTTCAGACTCAGGGATGTTGACATTTCTTGGATCATTTTCATTATCCTTGATTGACAAGTTCTTGCAATTTACAATGTCTTACATTTGCGTGTCCCATGCTAGCACAACACATTTCCTTCGGGGTCAGGGGTCATCAAAGACAAGAGCATATATGCCATGCATGGCTTCATCCAATTCTTCCGATCCCCCAACCAAGCTGAAGGTTGATAGGAAATCATTAGTCATTGTAATCCAATGGTGAGTCCCTCAGTGCATATCCATTTCCAGATACCAAGTGGTAGGTACCGGCCCCAATGAATGAATAAACGTATGAACCCACTCATTTCGAGTCTTTTCCTTCCAAACTTCCACCCACATGGCCAGGGGCTTGCGCAGGTCTCCTTGACCATATAAAATCTCAGTTGGTGGGGTAGCGGGAGGCTCAAAGCGCATCATCATCATTTTGCTACATTAATCCTAGTCCTTAAAAACACCCTTGTGCATCTCCCACCAATGAGTTGGGGTTGCACGCATAGCCAGGTCAAGCACCTAGAACCTTCGTTCTTCTGGGAGAGCCTTTTCCAATTCTTCCAGAAATACTATGACACTACCAGAACCATCAAAATAGGGTACTTCTCTTATCTCTGAGGAGATGCATCGGAATTTCTTAGTGATATTGAGGCATCACAATGCAAGAACATCATGCAACTGATTCTGCCAGTTCTCCATCTCTCCATCTGAATCTAAAAAACATGAACTAACCTTTTCCAAATTCTAAATTCCATCAATTGTGGGGTTGATCCAATCCTCGTCCCATGCATTCAGCTTGTAAATATGGTCAACATCACCTCCTTCGCACACTGGCTCTATATATCTTTCTCCTTCTACCGAGTCTAGTGGTAATAATACCATTGTACCATCATTCTCAAAGATCATGATTTTGTGCTTTAGGTTGATGATGCCCCCCATATCGATGGCCCAATCCAATCCCAACATCGTAGGGTAAGGGCATGCATCATCAACAATTTGTATTACTTCAAAATCTGCGCATACTTTTACTCTAGCAATGTCTACCAGAACTTGTGGGAGTCTCCCAAGTGGAATGATCTTCTGCTCATTAGCCATGCGTAACTGAATGGTGGACCATTCCAGCTTTGGTTCCCCCATCTTCTTCCATGTCTTCTTAGGTAAAAATTTTGCATCAGACCCTAAGTCCAAGATAACTTGATCCATCTCATACTCTCCAATTTGTACAGTCATGCGCATCTCCAAGCCAATTCTCTTCTTGTTTTTATACATCTTGTTCACAACCTTAGAATCAGTTCAAGGTACTTCTTTTTCTGCGCAACTGTCTATAAAGGCTAGAAGATTATCTACTACCTTTTGATTGCGTAGTAACTTAATACAAGATTGTAGGAATGGTTGACTTCATCATATGTCTTTGGTTCCATGATATACTTTGATGTGGATGCTCCTACAGTAGTAAAATCCTTCCTGGCTTCAATGAAAGTCTCATTTTCCTTCTACAGGTTGAGTCCTTCTTTCTTGTCAGATGCCTTTCTGATCAATGGCTCTGCATCGGCCCTCTTTTCCTCATCTCCTCCAATGGAAACACACCTGAATGTAATTACGTTCACACTTGGGTCTGTTATTGTCCCGTGATTTAGCAGATTGGTAGACCAAATGCACAGGGT
This sequence comes from Pinus albicaulis, assembly GCA_034641835.2. NCBI lineage: Eukaryota > Viridiplantae > Streptophyta > Pinopsida > Pinales > Pinaceae > Pinus > Pinus albicaulis. The sequence continues at coordinate 580,871,930 of CM076571.1, read as the reverse complement.
AACATCAGACCAGTATTTAGAGTCCTAGGGCCTATCCTTCTTGGACTCAGAGAAGGCTCTCTCTATTGTGAGAAGGATGTGAACTTGTTCACTTTAAGTTTTTGATTTTAGGCTAGTTGTTTAAATGTAGGTATGTTGTTTGTTTTCGTTGGGGTAAGATGATCAAGTAGGATAGGTGCAGTGAGAGGTTATCAAATCAATGGGGCTATGGACTCTATGAAGTCATTGATATCTTGATAATGAATCGGGGTACATCAGGATCATGTGTTGTTGGAAATATGATGCGAGTGTTGTCCTTGATGGCAACCCACTAAATGAAGATGAAGACATGCGGCTGACATGTGTTTGACACGCCAGTGGCAATCTACGATGAAGTTATTCTTGACTTGATGGACTTGGTAAATGATGTAAATCTGATGTGATATGATGTAATATGATGCGGCGTTGTCCATGAATGGAAACCCACTTGATGAAGATGATGAAAACTTACTTGATGAAGTTGTGCTTAAGAGAATGTGTTCCTGATGAAGAAAATATGATGTTTCTACAGTGTGTACAGAAACAGTGTGTACAGAAGGCTATGAAGAAAGGATTTCGGAATGTACTCAAAGTATGATGAAAAAGAGTATGTCTCTTGGTATACGCGGATTGGCCTAAGGGAAGTCGCGTATGCACGCGGAAAAGAACGTGCCAAGTTGCGTATGGGCTAAAGCGCTCAAAAAGTGCAAAACCAAGGGTAACCACCATGGTATTGACCCATTGTATTGGGTAATGATCACTTTAAGAGCTCATGGTATTGTTTTGGCCCATGGTATTGAAAAAGGGGCTCATGGTATTGAAAAAGGAAAACCTATATAAGGAGAAGAAATTCATTGTGCAAATCATGAGAGTGGGTGCAAGATGTCTGAGCTTGAATGAATACTTCTCTCTGAAGTATATCTGAATGGAAATGGTTACACTTGAATGATAAATCTGAATGTATGATGCACCAATGATGAAGAAGGGGATCTAGATATGAATTGCTCTTGTATTTGCTAGATCTGATTATGGAAGGCTTAGATCTGTGATGAGGCGAGCATCTAGGCGAACATCTGTCTGAAGAAAAAGGGTAGATCTGAACTGAATATCTGATCTGATGAAGTATGCTACTCTGTAATGATTGAAGATCTATACGCTACTTCGCCGCGGAGGAAGCGCGTATATACGCAGCTTCAGCGAAGAGAAAGCGCGTATGCGCAATAAAATATACACTGAGGTATACACTGGTTTGTGTGGACGGAAGCGCGTATATACGCGACATCAGTAAAGTAAAAGCGCGTATGCAAACTAGGGTTTGCTGAAGCAAGGGTATGAAATATCTGATCTGTTCTGCTGTGTTTCTGCTATCTGATCTGTGTTGATATGTATCTGTTGATGATGTATGGTTGTGCTTAAAAGTATGGAAAGGGTTCGGTCTGGAAATATGATGAATTGTGGCTTGCAAGTTGTGTTCTATTGAAGTGGTTGGATCCAGTGTGAAAATTGATGAAACGTGGTCCAAGGTGGTGCTGAGGGTTGTAGCCTTCAGTCAGGGGGTTGTAGCTCCCTTCCAGGTGAGGCTGGTAAACGAGATCGGGGGTCGTAGCTCCCTTCCAGGAGAGGCTGGTAAACGAGTCAGGGGGTTGGAGCTCCCTTCCAGGAGAGGCTGGTAAACGAGCGCAGGTGGGTGCCTGCGTGCTGGTCAAGTCTGCGCCAGCACATATGTTGTAAGATGTTTTCTCTATAATAAAATATTGAAGGGTGAGCAACTGCAGCGGTGGTTTTCTCCCGACTTGGGTTTCCACCTAAAAATCCTGGTGTTCATGTGTGATGCTTTGTGTGATGGTTTATTCTGTTCTTACTGCTCATGTTTACTATTTATAGAACATCTAATGAATGAATGATGGAATGATATAAGTGAAGAACTCATGGCATAATTAGATCTCTGAGTATACGCTAGTTTCATAAAGGGGATCCGCGTATATACGCTAGTTTACTGAAGGAAAGTAGCGTATGGGTTTTAAGGAATGAAAAAGTAAAAATATTTGATTATGCAGTAAATACTGATTCACCCCCCCCTCTCAGTATTTTTTCCCAACAATTGGTATCAGAGCAGGTCCTTGTGGAGAAGCTTGATCGCTTAAAGGAGATCCGTCGCAATGGGAAGTCAAGAAGGAATAATGTCTATAAAGCCACCTATATTCAATGGAAGCAATCTGATATTATGGAAGGTACGTACAAAAGCATATCTGCAAAGTCTTGGTGCAGATGTATGGGCAATCGTGGAAGAAGGTTATCAATACCCGGCAAGTATTCCTACTGATGCAGCGGAAAGAAAGAAGTATGAAATCAATGCCAAAGCAGTGAATGTCTTATTGGGAAGCATGTCTGAATCAGAATTTGCTAAAGTGATGCAGCTACATTCGGCAAAAGACATATGGGACAAAATCATTCTAAGCTATGAAGGAGACACAAAGGTAAAAAGTGCAAAACTCTAAACTCTTAGAATTGAATATGAAAATTTGAAGATGCATAGTGATGAAAGTGTTGCCAGTTTCTTTCTTCGTCTAGATGATATTGTAAATCGGATGAGAAATTTGGGTGAAACCATGGCTGATACTACTCTGGTAGAAAAGGTCTTGAGATCTTTGACTTCAAAATTTGACTCTAAAGTTTCAGCTATTGAAGAAAGGCAAGATCTGCAATCGCTTACTATTGTTCAATTACATGGTACTCTGATTGCTTTTGAAATGAGACAAGGAGGTCCTTCTCAAGTAAGAGAAGCTGCTTTTAAGGCATCTACAAAAGGAAAGGAAAAGGAAGTTGTCAAAGAATCCAGCTATATATCAGATGAAGAAGAAGCAAATTTCGTGAGAAAGCTCCAACTAGGTACTGGAAGATTCAAAGGTAAGCTTCCCTTCAAATGTTTTGAGTGTGGAAAAGTTGGTCATTATGCTGCTAAATGTCCTTATAGAGAAAAGCATGGTAAAGGGAAACAATTTAAAAAGAGAAAGAGTTATTATGCAAAAGAAGATGATGATGAAGTGTCCAGTGAAGATGAAGAAGATTCTGACCAAGATCTGAAAGTGCTCATGGCTAAGAAGCAAAAGAAGAAGGTTACTCGAGGAAAGGAGATACCTCAGAAATCATGTATAGAAAAAATTGAAGAAGATGAAACAGATTCCGACGAAGATCTACAAGCACTCATGGCAAAGAAGAAAAAGGAGAAGGCCACTTGTAATACTCTTCTTTGTGCAAACAATAGTAAAGATAGTGAAAGTAAAGTTGTGGATCTAGAAGAAGCTCTCAAGATTAAAGAAGAAGAACTACAAAGTTCATACAATAAGAAAGAAACTATCTATAAAGAGATGATCTCACAAATGAAAGATCAAATAGAAATGCTGAATGGACAGGTGGACAAGTATCAAAGGTTTCATACTTATGCATCCAATCGAATTAAAGATCTAGAAGCGGATCTTGAAAAATCAAGCAAGAAGAATGAAGGACTTGAAGCTGCAATCATTTGTCTTCAGGAAGATTTAGAAGCATCAAGTAAGAAAAATAAGGAACCTCTACAATCATTTGAAAAGGAAGGCCTTGAAGCAGAAATCATCTCTCTCAAAGAAGATCTGGAAAAATAAAATAAGAAGAATGAAGAGCTGCAACAAACATGTGAAGAAAACGAAAATTGGTTGAAAGAAGAGATTCTAAATCTGAAGCATCAAGTAGAAGATGGAAGAAGGAAAGAAGAAAGCATGACAAAGCAATATCAAGCCTTGGAGGTTGAGGTAAACATTCTCAAAGGTAAATTAGAAGAAAAGGTTAAACTTTTGAGGTTTCAAGATAGTACTAAGATTCTGGACAATATTCTTAGTAGTCAAAGGTCTCCTTCTATCAAACTTGGTCTTGGTTTTCATGAAACTGTTAAAGGAGAATCTAGTTCACCAAGGAAGTGCTAAAGATTCAAGGAAGTCAATACAAAACACGAAGAGTTGAAAGAAACAAAAGGTCAATCAACAATGATGAAATCTCAAAGGAAATCATTCAATAATGTTGAATGTTTCAAATGTCATAAATACGGAGCATGTTGCGGCAAATTGCGGGAGCGGATCATTTCGGCCTCGATCAAACGGTTCCTACATAGAAAGGTACTTTCTGGTTTCTTCAAGGGATATTGTTTTTCATGTAACAAGTATGGACATAGAGCAAGTGATTGTAAAAGAAGGAAGATCATAAATACTCATTATGATTCTTATGCTTATTTTTCTGAACATATGAGATGTTATTCTTGTAACAAGTATGGGCATGTAGAAAAGGAATGCGGATCTAAGAAAGTGGACAATTTTCAACTGCTTGTTAGGAAGGACAAACAAATTTGGAAAAGAAGGAAGACCAATCGGAAACGTAGGGAATTCGACCCTACGCGATCATCGAAAGCACGGAAACACTTTACGATTGTTGCGGGGAATGATGTGAGATACATTATAAGATCTAGTAATGTACGTCCATGAGGAGCAATGCATGATGACTCTCATGGTTGATTTGATTACTTTGTTTATATGTATTACGACGGTTGTACGGGTGTGAAAAGAAAGACGAACGAGAAGGTAAATTTGCGAAGGAGATGGAGGTGTGAAATTTTCTATATTTCACTTTCTCTGTGAGTTAAATGAAACAAAGTCGCGTATACACGCGATTCTGACGGTCTGATCGAGCGTATGCTTTGATGATAAGAAAATTTGTACGATAGCGAAGATCGAAGCGAGTTTCGGGGGAGCATCGATGCGATTATTGTACGCGTATTGTCTCGGTGTCGGCTTAGTTTCTCGGTTCTAAACAAATGATGATATGATACATGGGTTCTTGTGTTGAATATTATAGTTGAAGCTTGGTTGCTTTATAATGAAGAGCTTTCGTTGTTGGAATGAAAGTCTTATAATTCGAGAGATTAGGACGGATCATGCGAGAGATTGTTCTTGATGACTTGCTTCGGATTGCACAAGTAATGAGAAACCTTTATAAGTTTAGGGAGCGACGGAGTTGAATACTAATGATTGCATTGTTGGCAATATGATTGCTTATTATCTGGTTTTGTGATACTCATGCTCAAATAGAAGATGACACCGTGCATGGTTTATTATGATGAATTTTTGAGCCCTGGTTGCTATTAAGTATCTTTTGTACTCCCACATGGATGAGTTGGATGTCATTTGATTCGGAGGAAATAAATCATGCGGAATGTGTTACTATGGTTGAGAGATCTTTTGCCTTCATATGTTACTTCATGAAATCTGTGGTGATGTTGGACCACATGGATGATTGCTTGACACCTATGTGAAGATGTTGTTCTGATATGAGAATATTTCTTGGAAAGATTGTATTGATCTTGCCAAAATGCGAAGGCTTGGTTACTATTGTCTTGATGCTACAACCGTTGGATGACGCTTGAAGACACAACTACACTATTCTATCTATCTGTAGTCCGGGGAAGCATTCAAATGTCTCGAAAGAAGGTAAGTTCTTGTCTTTGCCTACGAAGAATCGGATACGGTTGAAATTTAGAAGATGTCTTGGGATACGCGGGTTTCCTGAAACACGGTCGCGTATGTACGCGAGTTAATGCACATAAAACCGCGTATGCATGATTGGCGACAATTTTTGCTTGTTTCGGCTCTTCGGCCACCAGTACACAGGTCTTCTGTATCGACATCTACGATGCGCATTTGGTATCTCAGTGGTGTTCCGGTTCTCTGAATTACGTTTCTAATGTTTTGATGAAGATGCCTTGATGTTTTGTTGGTGGAAGTTTTCGGGATGCACAAACTAAGGGGAGCCTTAGTCTTTGGAAGGGTGCTTGGTTGCACGGATTCGGGGGAGCATTAGCTTTCTGGCGAGTATAATGCGGTGTTGGCATTATGATGGTTCTGAAATATGTTCTCTTTCTTGAGGACTTTTTGGTATTGGTTATGAAAAGTCATATTTGTATTTGTATGAAAAGGTCATGTATGGAGACCCATGATGTAAATTGTAATTTTCGATCATGTAAAGACTTGTCAAATTTGTAAACCCACTTGGTTGGGTATTTGAGTCATTTTTGTAAACCCACTTGGTTGGGTAGTTGAGTCTCATATGTAAAATCCACTTGGATGGATAATTGATGTAAGTATGAGTCTTTGGTGATAGGAAGTTCATAGAGTCATGTACTTCATTGACAAATATGTTTTGAGATTCGGCATGAACTCGGGGAGCTTGGCCACTTCGGCACATATCAGATACGCGAGAATGTTTCTTTCACATGAGGAGAAAAGGGGGGAGAGTGTTGGTTTGATCCGCCCTTTGCCCTTGATGTCAAAGAGAGAGTGACATGGTGTTTGAATGAAGAGAAGATAATGATGTCAAATATTTGGGAGAGTGACATATTTGGGAGAGTGACATGGTATCTATCTGTTGTGGTAACCAAAACACCTGCATCATGGTTGCCATCAAGTCCAAAGGGGGAGATTGTTGGAAATATGATGCAGTGTTGTCCTTGATGGCAGCACTAAATGAAGATGAAGACACATGTGGCTGATGACATGTGTTGTCCTTGATGGCAATCCACACGATGAGATTATTCTTGACTTGATGGACTTGGTAAATGATGTAAATCTGATGTGATATGATGTAATATGATCTTTGACGTTGTCCTTGAAAGGCAACCCACTTGATGAAGATGATGACAACTTACTTGATGAAGTTGTGCTTAAGAGAATGTGTTCACATTGAAGAAAATATGATGTTTCTACGGTATGTACGAGAAGGCTATGAAGAAAGGATTTCGGGAGAATGTACTCAAAGTATGATGAAAAGAGTATGTCTCTTGATATACGCGGATTAGCCTAGGGAAGTCGCGTATGCACGCGGAAAGAACGTGCCAAGTTGCGTATGGGCTAAAGCGCTCAAAAAGTGCAAAACCAAGGGTAGCCACCATGGTATTGACCCATTGTATTGGGTAATGATCACTTTAGGCTTATGTGTTTGGTCCATGGTATTGAAAAAAGGGGCTCATGGTATTGAAAAAGGGTAAACCTATATAAGGAGAAGAAATTCATTGTGCAAATCATGAGAGTGAGTGCAAGATGTACGACTTGAATGAATACTTCTCTGCGAAGTATATCTGAATGTAAAGGGTTACACTTGAATGATAAATCTGATTGTATGATGCACAAATGATGAAGAAAGGGGATCTAGATCTGAATTGCTCTTGTATTTGTTAGATCGATTGGAAGGCTTAGATGCAGCAGTAGGCGAAACATCAAGGCGAACATGCAATACAGAAGAAAAAGGGTAAGTACGACCGAATATCGATCGATGAAGTATCTTTGCTCGTAATGATTGAAGATCTATACGCTACTTCGCCGCGGAGAGACGCGTATATACGCCGGCTTCGGCGAAGAGAAAGCGCGTATGCGCAATAAAAAGTATACAACGGGGTATGTCTTTGGTTTTGTGTGGACGGAAGCGCGTATATACGCGACGCCGATCAAAGTAAAGCGCGTATGCAAAACTAGGGTTCTTGAAGCAAGGGGTATGAAATATCTGATACGTTACTGCTTGTGTTTCTGCTATACGATCTGTGTTGATATGTATCATTGATGATGTATGGTTGTGCTTAAAAATGTCCAGAAGGGTTCGAGTCTGGAAATATGATGAATTGTGGCCTACAAGTTGTGTTCTATTGATGTGATTGGATCCGGTGTGAAAATTGATGAAACATGGTCCAAGGTGGTCTTGAGGTTGTAGCCTTCGGTCGGGGGGTTGTAGCTCCCTTCCGGGGAGAGGCTGGTAAACGAGATCGGGGTCGTAGCTCCCTTCCGGGGAGAGGCTGGTAGCCGGGCGGGGGGTTGGAGCTCCTTCGAGGAATCTTTGGTAAACGAGCGCGGTGGAGTGCTGCGTCTTGGTCAAGTACGCACCGGCTATATGTTGTAATATTTTTTCTCTATAATAAAATATTGGTGAGCAAGCTAGGCGGTGGTTTTTCTCCGACTTGGGACTACCTAAAAATCCTGGTGTTCATGTGTGATGCTTTGTGTGATGGTTTATTTTGTTCTTCTTTGCTCTATGTGTTTCTTGTTTATAGAACATCTAATGAATGAATGATGGAATGATATAAGTGAAGAACTCATGGCATAATTAGATCTACGAGTATACGCTAGTTTCATAAAGGGGATCCGCGTATATACGCTAGTTTGCGAAGGAAAGTAGCGTATGGGTTTTAAGGAATGAAAAAGTAAAAAGAATTGATTATGCGGTAATCTTTTGATTCCCCCTCTCGGTATTTTTTTCCCAACAAAGCTAGTGTAGTTAATGGATCTTTAAAGTTTATGTGTGATATGAAATGGACATTAAGTTTGGGGAACCAAGGTAGGGCAAAGGGCGGTTAAGAATCCTTTGTCAAATAACTATGAACGAGAGAGATCTTGAATCTTTTGATAAGAAAAATATACTAGTCATGATGTAGGGCACACCATTCACTCAATAACAATACTTTTAAACGAATACACATTCAAGATATACAATCCAATGGAGAAAATGAAGTAAGACAACTTATATAACCCGGTGATTCTACTTTCAAGATTTGAAAACATATGAGAGAAAAATAGCATTAATAATGAAGAGGGAACTCTAAACATCATTCATTAAACTATAAAGAACTTTGAAGCAAATTGATAAGCATATACAAAGGGCAATATCGAAACAAGACCTCTTTGGCTTAACCTAATCAATCGATACATCAAAGAGATTTCAAGACATAGTCTAGATAGAATCAAACAAGCGGGGGCTCACCATGAATCATGTTTGTAAGCTAGAATATTAATCCAATAATGAAATTGACAAGCTTAGGCGGGCCTAAGGAGAAACTAAAGAATTCCTTAATAACTTGAAAATAAGGAAAAAACATAAATACAATAGCAAACGGGAGGGCGAGGTGCCTCTAACAAAATTTCTCATCCTATACTCTTTTGAGCTATTGCAATATGGAAGGATGGAAATATGACAAACAAGAAAAACATGAGAGAGAAGAAAAAATAAGAGATACTTCACCTTTAAATAAACTCGGGGAATCCTACAAGCAACCTTCGTCATTCTCAACCCGAGGAAAATCATCCACTGACTCCTGACACTAGATTGTTCTTCAACTTCTGAAAACCATGTATTTCTCTTAAACACATAAAAATCCCAATGTTACAATATCCCCATGCCTTACATAAAAATCAGGAGAAAGCCCAATAGATCATAAAGTGTCTATTGGCTAATCATGAAATATATTGTCCTTGAGGCCTTGCAAGGCGCCAAGAGCACATCCATAAAATAATATCTTTCTTGCCATTTTTAGCAACTAAATTGACCTTTAGGCTCTGAAAAACCTAAAAAAACTTTCCAAATTCACATTTTGACTTGTCAACCTCGGGACGTAGCCTTGTGTGTCAAATTTGAATTTGCATGCGAGAGCGCAACACGGAAACGAGAAAAAATGGGTCTTCTTACAACCATGTTTTGAAGGCCTTCTCGATGTCGAGAGAAAGGCTGCGTGATGGCTCATTGGAAATCCCTTGAAGTATAATTTCAAAATATATCTTTTTTCTTCAATATAACCTCTAAAACCTATCCAAAAACTGAAAATTCCAAAATTTGGTAGGAGCGCGGCACATGCTCTAAAAAGTGGGCGAATGGTGAAAAATGAGTGTCTTTACCCTTTTGGGGGACCAAAACAACTCCAATTGAGCTGAAAATTGGTGAGCATGCTCCTCTCATGATGAGGAATCCAAAAAATGTGAAGTATTGCTACTCTAAAGGTGCCACGAAAAGAGTGTAGCACGGGGTGTGTTGCGCTCCTAGCCTCGAAAATTTTACAAAAAACAAAAAACTTGTTCAATTTCTCCCAAATTTGGAAGATAGGTGCCTCATGGGTCTTGAGAGACATGTAGAAGCTTGAGCCAAAATACCAAGGCTATCTTGGTCCTTTTCCTCCTTTAGTTCTTGGATCTCAATTTTGGCCTTTTTGAGTTCTTGCCACCACAAATTGTTCTCTTTGAGCATAATGTTTATCCATCCTTATTTGTAGATCCAAGTCTCTATTGGAATTCTCCAACTTGGCCTCGAGGTGTGTGTTAGCCCTCTCAAGCCATGATTCCCTATCATGTTCGATTTCTAGTGCAAGGAGTTCCTGGAGAGAAAGTTGTTCCTTTGGGTTGATTCTTCTTCTCTACTGCTTTACCCGATGCTTTCTAAGACCCATAGTTCTAGGTCTTCTTCTAGTTTGACCCTCCTCATCACTACTCTCCTCATAAGTGCCCATGAATTCTACCAACTTCACTTGTGCCCTTTGAGCCTCTTTTCGGTGCTGAGTGTTTTTGTTTCATGGATGGCTTGTTGGACAATCATTTGCTTGTTTTGCATTTGATAAAAGTGAATAACATCCTTTGCTCTTTCCAATTCGGTTTCCAAGTAATTTATTTGTGCATTCTGTCTTGGAGGAGGGAGTTTGAAATTGTTGTTTCATTCTCATCATCTTGTCTATGTGAATGAGTTCAAACTCTCTTTCTTTTTCATGATCTTCCTCTTCTTCTTTCACTTTTTGCTTACATTTGTCCAATGGTTGAGCTTGAAGTAGATGGAAAGGTCCCTTGCCTCTTAGAGCTAGAAAACACTTGAATTAATCCTCTTTGGTAAGTGAGAGTACAAGTTTTAACATGTTTTATGAATACCTTGATCATTGGTGACCTTAGGGCTGTTTGTCTTCTCATTAATGATTTATGTATGTGTGTCTTCCTCACTTTGCCCTTGGCCCGCCTTTTTGAGAGACATTTTCACTTTCTCTCATGCTAGCATCCTTGCCAATATTTTCATGATTGTTATCTTCTTCCATGTCCTCTACATTGTTATCTTCCATACTTACATCATTATCATTATCATTTTCATTTTCTATGTTGTCATAGGATTAAGTGCTTCGTCATGGCTTGATGCATTTTTATCTTCATGACTATCCTCCTCTTCATTATTTGACCCATTGTGTTCTCTTTCAAGCTCTGACTTTGTCACTCTTCTTTGCTGGAATTTTACCTCCTTCCTTTGTTTGAATGTTCCTTAGTCATCCTTCCTCTTTGTCTTCTTCTTCTAAATGCTGCCTTTGTCTCTTGGATGCTATCTCCATCTTTGTCACTACTCATTTCTATCATTGTCATTAGGATCATTGTCCTTCTCTTTCATCTTGTTGTTGTTCCTAAAGCATTATTTTGTTTCTTAGTTGTCATCAATTCTTGATCTTTACCTAGCTCACTGTTTTGTCTTCTTGTTCACCCTTTGTTCTTTCCTTTTCTCTGCCCATCACTGAATCTCTTTCATTTTGTTTCTTCATCTACATTTAGCTCCAACTGTTTTGTGGGTCTTACTTGTTGCCTTTGGCTTCTTTGCTTTCTTCCTTATTATAACCTTATTATTACTACTTTCATACACTTCTCTTCTATTGTCTTTAGCAGTATCTTCTTCATCATTTTCCTTTCTTCCTTTCCTTTCCTCTTCTTCATCACTTGTTTCTTCTCTCCTTGACTTTGTTCTTCTTGTCCATAGCTTTCTTCCCATGTTAGGGACTTGGGGAAGGTGAGAGGGAGAGTTTGTTTGAGGAGAGGATTCATGTGAAGGATGAATCATGGTCAATGGAGGGTGATGGAGGTGTGGGAGGAGGAAGTTGAGATGATGATGGTAGACACACGAGAAGAGGCACATGGGTTTGTAAAAACCACTAGTGAAAACTTCCTGGATGCCTTGTTGCTCAATTGGTGTAAGACAATGTTTGATAAGGAATGGTGGAAAATACTTGACTTGTTGGTATTTGGGAGGGAGGCTTGTTTTTAATGGATGACATTTTCTCAATAATTTTACAAAATTAGTAGGGAAAATGGAGCGGTTCACTTTAATAAAATGTGAGTAGTCTTATGTGGTAAGAGTAGACTCTAGAAAAACTACCCTCATGGTGCATTTCTGGCCAGTCTTCATCAAAGGAGCATATGTATCCCGACAAATGAAAAGGAAAAATGGTTTTCAATTAGCTTGGAAACTTGGTTTTGAAAGGGATGATAATATTTAGAGTCTAGATACTACCTTTTTGAACCATTTCTCCCCTATGCAAGATATTCTAAGTGGCCATGGGAATTACAATGGTGGTGAGCTCAAAAGTCACTCCGGCTAAATGTACTTTGTGGTCATGGAGGTTAAGAACAAAAAGCTTAAAATTAAGCAGCGGGTAACTGGACCATACACTTTCTCACGGAACTCTTAGCATCCTACTTCTTGGAAATATGAAACTATAGTGGGAGAGACTATCAGACAATTATTTCGTATTTGCCGGCTCAAACCTGTTCTTTCCACCTTCCTATATACTATTCTCTCAGGCCTTTGACTTGCCTCACGAGTTGTCAACACATTGCCCTCTCAAGGCATTTCAACCTTCCTTCACCCCTACCTTAAGATTGCTTTTTTTTTTTTAAAGGTTGACACTGCTGTGGAATGATGTGAATATTGTGGTGATATGGTGGAGTTGCAATGATGTCAAGGCGCTCGGTCTGTGGAGACCAAGTATTTCTTTAGGATTTAACTTCCTTTTCTAAGATTCACCCTTCAATTTTCTTTATAATCCTACCTTTGAAAAATAGGAAAAGGTGGAAAAAAGCTTAAATACGTCTCAAAAATATTCTCACCGAGTTTGGCTCATAATCCAAAAAACATCATGGGCCGTCGAGCACCTTCTACACAATGTATTCGGGTGACCTGCGCACGTGGGGTCCGGCCGGAGCCCACGAATGTGAAGGAGCGTCGCACACATCTGCATGTGGTTGGGGGTTTCGAATAGCCGATCAGGGTCCTTAGGGGTGGCGTTGAATGGCCCAAAGAGCGACCCACCGCCTCTACATGCGATGCGTGTTCCCTTCGGGCCGTTGCGGCGGGGTAGGGCATAGCAAAAAACCCCGGCGGCGGACACGGGCTTTCGGGTCCTTCGGGCGAGGGCGCACGGTGTGTTGTTTCTATGGGCGCACGATGCCATTTGTACGAGTGCAACACCCGCGTGCATAGGCCGCATAGCACGGTTTCTCGGGAGAGCGCGGCGCAGCCAACCTTTGCACCGCTTCTGTCGAGAGACCACGAAAAGTCGAAAATTTCCACTTCTTTTTGCTAATGAACAAATGGTGTTTGGGAAGTGTTGCTTGGGTTGTTTTTATACCTTTGAAAAAGAATTAAAGATAAAAACCCACTTTACTCTTTCCTTTTGCATAATATCATAAATACTTTATCTTCACATTTTCTTTAGGTTGGCACTTTTTAAAAACCCTCGGCGGTACTTTCCGGGCTCCGGCTGATTTCTTAATTGACTTTTAATACTTCTCTCTTTTGTGATCATTTTCTGAACTGTGTGTTTGTGCTTGAGAAACTCATCTTTTCATGGAATTTTTCTCTAAAAATTGTCTTTTGTTGTATTGAAAAGCTAATGCCGAGACTTAACTTATAAGTCATTCTGACATCATATTTTAATCTGCATATAGTCACCAAGGGGCCACTTTGATTTCTTGCTTCAATGCATCTTTGGATTGTGCCACCAAATTGTTTTTTATGTACTGCCTGTCTTTATGATCATTTGTATGGGCTCTTCAACAGGAAACACCTTACAAACAATTGGTCTGGCTTCTTGATACTCTTTATGCTTCCCGGGCATGTTTTCTCCTACGTGGAGAAGCCCTTGAGGAGTTTTGGCTTAGGGTACAGTCTCGTATCTTTTGCCTTTGACTTCTTGGTGGATGAGGCCCGAAGAGAAAATTTGACCTCTTTCAGCGACATTCTGTGTATTTTCTCTTTTGACAGTGATAACTTCTTGGGTGCTTGAAAACTATGGAGTTGATATCATAGATACACTTTAGTCTTTATATATACATCATTGAGATGCATCGAGTTTGTTTCGTTTTATCTTGATCTTTTATCGTGTATCTTGTTGATATTGTAAATATCTAACTCATGGGTAACTATCTTTTACGAATATAATTTGTTGGATATGCCCTTGTAGGAGGCTTTTCTACTTTTTTTTTAGACTAATTATATGTTTTGTCAACGGCTTTGATTCTAGCTTTCCCTTTACTTAAGAAACAATGATTCTTGAGAACACCAACCTTAGCACCTATAAGCTACGGTGACCTGATGGACGGGGTCTTTTTTGACTCTTTTTTATCAGTGAAGTTTGGACTTGGGGCTTTTTAGGAAATATGGAGGGAACTAAGTTATTTTTGACAAGATAGATCATTTGAAGATTGACAAACCACTAAAATTGATGCGCTAAGGAGTTTTCAAAAGGAAATTTTGGGTTTTGAAGACTTGAGACGTACAGGTCGACGCTGGTAGTAGAGCGGAAGAGGAGAAAAATGGAGTGTACATTGTGTTGGTTAGCACTCACCCCAGTGATAAAAGTTATAAATTAGAAAATAAAAGAAAGAGATGGCGAGAGGAAAGTATAAAGCGGTATGTTTTGAATTTTTCTAATGGGAGCGCGGGCACAATACTTAAGGTTTTTAACAAATTAAGAAGTGGGTCATGTTACGTATATCAAACGGCCAAAAGGTGCGAGCCACATGTACATGGTTTTGGGGGTACTAAGGATGAGTGGGTCAAGTTGGAGGTCTACCCACGAAAGCATATGACGTGTGCGCGGGGGCGGGATGAATGATAAACATTACGTGGGGTGTTGAAAGGAACGCAAATCTTTTCCAAACCACTGCTTGAGATTATGGTGGACGCTGTGGGGAACACACATATTTCTGTAAGTAAAATTAAGGTAAGTCCTAGAAGTCGTACGGGGCGGTACTAGCATGCCCGTGCGTGTCTCTCATCTACCCGGCCACCTTTAATCCAATGGTCGCGCCACCACGTGGCCGATGCGCCCGCAGTGTCGACCTAGGTTGTTTGTCCTCGCCTTGTTCTTCTGCTTCGGGCCAATTTAACCTGTCTCATTCCCCGATTACGGTAAAAAATATTTTTTATGGGTTTGTCGTGCGATAAGGGTGAACTCTGAAGTACCAAGTCATTTTCAGTCTTGCATCACTTTCCCCTCGGAATTCCTCGTATTTTAGGTATTTAGCCATTCCTCATCTCTTTTTTTCCTTCAATTTTTGTTTTCGAATGGCCATGGGGAAGATGAGTCCGGAAGTGGGCTGCAGGAAACCCTGGCCGCCGAACCGGACTATCCCTGGACCGAACCCCTTGTCGATGCACGCCTAAATCACAAGTCCATCCTACCCTTTCGGTGCAGCCCGGATTAGATCCGGGTCGTTTGAAAAGTATTCAAGGGTCGGGATATATTCGGAAGTGGTTCAGGTTGGGTTTTACTATCGAATGGTCACCGAACACCACCCGATTGCCCAAATTCCATCCTTGGCTGCGAGGTAGCGAATTTTCTGTCCACTCGGGGAAATAAATCATCTGGCCTCATAAAGAAAGCCCTTTGTTTTCCCCACAGTCAAGATTGTGTTGGGTTCTGGGTTATCTCTTTCTCATCGGTTCTCAAAGCGCAGCGAGAGATAGAAAAGTGACTTTCTCGGCCTTATATCCGGTGCTTGCCTAACTACGGTCGTGTCCTCGGATGTGGTTCCATTGTCCTCCTTCATAGATTAGGTTCAACCAATCTGCCTTGGTTCTTATCGCGAGGATGTTAGGTCTCAACAATGTTGAGCGCGTGCCAATGAGAATGCATAGCACTTTTGTGTTTTATGTCACAAAAGGGTATGCTTTTGAATATTCCGTGTTCCTTGCTTCCATGATTCAAACCCGGTTCGAAGTTCTCCTCTACGGGTCTTTCAATTTTTCTCCTTAGTGTTTTACTTATTTTGTTTGAAGATGCGGAAGTAGGTTTGAGAACCTAGGCCTTGAAAAATATTTGAAGACAAATTCCCAACTAAGAACGATCTTAGAATGGAACTTTTTAGTTTGACAATAGCCTGGGGGGAAGGGTATATCCGGTTCTTGAATGATTTCTCTGCACATGTCCATGCTTTATACCATTGTGCATGACGAGTCCTCCTTTAAATTTTTTTCCACGAGCGAAGGACTAGCTACAATTCGACAAGAAGATAGCACGGGATTGGTACTTATGTTACGAATACACTAAGATCGGGGTTTATGGCATGGAAGTACCTCCTTACCGTTTGCCGGTGTTTCCAATAATGCACATCTTCGCCCTCGAATACATCCGTCAAACCCTAAGAACGACTAGATCCACTTCGTGCCTGGAAATAAGGGATATATTATCAAACTCCCGGCCCTCGGTCGGCCCCTTCACCATAAACTCCAAGGCACGCCCTCTCCACTATGGAAATGCTGCTTGAGGATGGACTACTCGGCAAGGGGAAAGTTTGGCCATATGACACAGATGAGTCCTCTCAAATAGAAAAAAAGAAGATTAAGTCGGCCCTTTATGTACATGAGGCTTGGGCCCCTCATTGAATGGAGAGCTAACCTTGATGGATGGTCTTTGAATGCACGGTCTCTGGAAGCCAAGTCTTCAACGGTAGAAGGAAGGGGCGAAAATGCATGCGCGAGAGACGAAGAAGGGGACAAGTAGATGAATTGGGTGCCTTACGGAAGCCTTGCGGGTATGAATATTGATGAGGAAATCCATCCCCACAAGAAACATAGAGCTTGGGGGCTAGAGGAGATCCCGGAGGAGCGATCTCAAGAGGATTTTCCTAGATATGGGAAGACGATAAAAAAAGGAGGATTCATAGTAGCTATTAATGACACACTCTTCGTCGGGGCCCATGCAGGATATCATAGGAAGTTTCAATCGGACGAACGAAGCAAGGAGAGATAGGTACAGGAGGTGGGACGGTGAAAAGCAAGCTAAAGGCTGAATTTGTCGAGTTTGTTGACAAATACCATACCGGAAAACTCATCGTTGAGCTAAACATGGATAAGAAAGCGACTCATAATTGCCATTCGGTGGCGGTGTCTCGTACCTCTAGCCGATTGGTCCTACTACGGGAGCCTTAGAGATTGCGCTTAACTTGACTAATGTCCCTTGATAGATAAGCTTGGCTTACATCAATGTGTTGGAGACATCTTTGCCTTGACGAGTAGTGAAACTAGCGCTTGCCTTGAGAAAATTGGAGGATAAGCACAACGTTGTTATGGAGTAGCGAGAAAAGGGATAAATATAGCACCGAGCCATAAGTAACCATTAGAGACCCTCGGGAAAGTATTATAAAAAGACAAAGGGGAGACCTAGAATCGGTGCGACAAAAGCTTCTCAACGGCACCAAGTTGAGAATTTTAAGGAAAATTTGAGAAGAAGCTCAACATACCCAATGGCGAACACGTGCATACCAATGAGTTGGTCCAAATGGAAAGGAGAAATCGGTTCTCACTTGTTTCTGCAGTCAAGCTTCTTAGGAGGACATTGCTAAAATGACAATTGAGATTTCGAATTTAAAATAGATATTGTACGGTTTTGCGGACGGAATGGGACCAACATGTGCACGTGTGTGTCAGAGCATGCGACGCGCACGGAACTATGACAAAGCAGCGGCCAAGGCTCTATACGACTTAAAAGTTTCGGAAAACCGAAAGCAAATACAACTGCCCAGGTGAATGCGATTTGGAAACTACACTAGAAGCAAAGTCGAAGGCATTCTCATTCTTACGAGATGGAGGTTGAAAAGTTTCAAAGAAAGAGAACGGGGTGCAGACAAATCCATCGGAAATAATTGAATGTTTGGATAAAAGGTAACATGACATACCGGAGGCCAAAAGTCTCATGGACACAGTGTCCATAATGATGAGGTCCAACAACACTAGAATTTTCTCACTTTGATGGAAGCTAAGAAAATCGTGGTTCGCACTTTCGAAGGGCGATTACGGGAGGACGTGCGGAAGGGAGGCAAAGGTCACTATAGCTAAGAAGTAAATCCGTGCTGAATGGGATCGGTCCGGAGGAGTTACTTGCTCAAGGAATCCCCAACTATTTTCATAAGGGTGATGGAAGTCGGAAAGGGTAATCGAGAAGGAAACCGCCGCACGAATGCATTGAATGGCCTAAAATGGTTTCTAGTGGAGTGGAACGGTTTTGATCAATAATGGAATAAGTTGGCGGAGGCGAGGCCTCCCATCATGTTGGAACTATGACAGCTTTGCTTTCCTCGGAGGCCATTTGCCTATGAACATAAAGTGACGGATGAAATAAACGGGGCTGATTTTCCCTGCGAGAATATTGCCTTTAAGCCGAGACAATTGTAACCACTCTAGGCAAAGAATTATTCCTTCTCTACCCGGAGTCGGAAAATTTTTATGCGTTTCGAAGTGGATTATGTT
The DNA here is from genome assembly GCA_034641835.2 of Pinus albicaulis. Taxonomy (NCBI): domain Eukaryota; kingdom Viridiplantae; phylum Streptophyta; class Pinopsida; order Pinales; family Pinaceae; genus Pinus; species Pinus albicaulis. The sequence continues at coordinate 580,853,531 of CM076571.1, read as the reverse complement.
GGCCACCTATAAAATTTGTTACATCAAGGTGGCCAAAACATTGTTTAACCTTCAAGAAATAGTTTCATTGCCAAAATGTTACTCTCTTGAAGCCTACGGAAGATCTCATGCCCTTGTCTAAAAATCTTACCGGTATTTCCCGCGAGGAGCTCGAAATTCTTGCTAAAAATTCCCATGAGAAATGCTAACATAGCAAAATCCCCTTTTATCCCCTTCCTTCACTCGAGAAACTAACCTTTATTTTTACTCTTTTTTTTTCCCATCATTTCCCTCTTGTTTTCCTTTTTTCTCATCTCCCCTTCATAAAATCTCTTTTGCGAGTTTAAAACTCTTTTCTAAGCTCTGCAAAACCTCAAATCCTTTTAAAATCCATGTTTTATTTTCGGACTTAAGCCCCCCTCGGGCTAAGCCTTAAACCACTTCCCCTCCCTTGCTTGCTCCCGCTAGCCATCCAAGGCGCTAATCACCGCCGCAAGTTTCAAATGGTTAGATTGAAAGACCGGGCCCGGACGGTTCAATGCGATTGGCCCTTTATATATATGCCCGGGCATATTATATTTTCCACGAGAGACCGAGCCCCGCAATCGCGCGCCTATCCATATTATTACATACATATTCCGCCCGGCTTGACAAAACTTTGTTTATATTGAAAATTTGGGTTTTCATGAAGTATTAAGGTTTTCCGCCATGTATGATAAAAACAAGTCTCCATCGTTGATTTTGAGCCGATCAAATGGCTCGCGCAATATCGCATCACAAATGTTTGATAGGCATGTTTCCATTTGCATGCCACCTCCGGTGTGATGACGCAGATTGCGTAATCGCATCGACCCTCCTGCCGATCGCACCAATCGCATCGGTGATTTTTCATTACACCCTCCCTCTTTCCCCCGCTGATTTCGATCCTGCGGTTGGATGCGGATTGACCACGTGTCCGGATCGGATGGCCTAGAGCTTTCACTTGCGGTTTCATCGCCTTTTGCCTTTTCCACGTTATGTTTTTTTGACTAATCCCCAACCTTCGATCTCCAGCGCGGTCGACGGCTCGGTTATTCTCTTCTTCCACTCTCCTTTGACGCCTCTAATGAATCCCAACCGTTACGATGTTGCCATCCAATGGCCCTGCTCTCTTCCACGCCCTCACAAGCCCGGTTTAACCCCGAACGCGAGGATTTTGTAAATATTGTTCGTATTTTGCGGGTGTTGAATGAGTTTTCTATCATATTGAAGGGGGCAAAGGTGGGAATGGCAGATTCGCGCCTTTGATTTATAAAATGGAACCATTCGTTGGGCTCGAAGCTCACTTCTGAAGTCAATGTTTCATAGAGCATTGATGCCATATGAGCAACGCGCGGCACCGCATCAACAAGACATGACAATACATAAAAGAAGCAAAGAGTATCGGTGTTAAAAAGATCTAAGCCAAAGCGAGGGAAACTCATGTTTGAAGATTTCCTAGCACGGTTTGAAGGATTAAGGCACACATTGACAAATCAAAAGCCTAATCCCACGGATAAAGACGTTATGAGGCGGCCCCGGAAGACACAATGGCTTTGATCGAGACCTAAAACACGGATCTCAAGTAACTTAAGGTGTTTTAGGAAGAGACAAAGACATACGGCGATCCAAGAAAGCCTCCATCGCCACGACGAGAGCCAATCGAACCCTCTCTAGCTCCTAAAGGCACTGCGGCCTGCAAAATCAAAGAAGGCTTATTCATTACACAGACAAGAGTATTTTCTTGAAGACGGCTAAAAAATTAATACAAATCAAAGATCTTATCTCTAATTGTCGGCAAAACTATTTTCAAGATTAAGAACGACCCGGAAGAAAATATTTTTGATCATTAGGCCTCGGGGATCGGAAACGAGTTACTTCAACATGACACGAGCCTCAAAAGTCAACAAAATCTCCCATCGAGCTTAATCCTAAGTGTAAATCAATTAATGCGGATAACATTTGTAAATTTCTTCATCGAGCTCCTTAAAGGTGAAAATGTCAATGTTTGTATTAATTGAGCCGGAAGATCTTTTATCATATCCCACCTCCCCTCCCCTTATTCTATTAATACTTACGTAAGATGAGAAATTGTTGGTCTGGACATACGAGTGCATGTAATAGTTTTAGGAAGCTACGTGCCACAATTTCACAAATTGAAGATACATAGGCCGATATGAGAAGTCTAAAGTTGTGAGACCTTTGGGCTTCTTTGATTGTAAGCATTTGGTTTGAACATCAAATACAAGTTTTTGGTTATGGGATCTGATTTATGTCAATGGTGATGTGTTTCCTCATACAACATCATTGTTATTCTTTTTAATGTTTTCACTACTGTCCACTTTCTCTGATAAAGAACAACAAATGTAGAGCTAGGATTTACTCTCAATAGTACCTGGCTCTTACTAAAAGCTTTATTTCCATGTTTTCTTTATTCTAAGTTCTCTTTAAAGGGTATATTGAAGCGAGGTTGGTTTCAAAGAACACGATCTAAATTTCTCTTTGGGATTGTTATCTATGTTTTTCTTATAGAATATCTTTTGAGAAAGCGAGGGTAGTTTGAAAGCACTCACGATATTAAGCTATTCCATATTTGTTTTTAAAATGTTTTTAAACTAAAAAGTACTTCAATGCGAGCTAGTTTAAAAGCACTTACACGATCTTAGAATAATTTTATGTTTTCCTTAAGTACATGCCGAAGCAAAATAGTTTGAAAGCACTTATTTGATCTTGGTTGTTTCATTGTTCTTCATTTGTTTTGTTATTAAATTTCCTATACCCATCCCATTCCATAAAATCAACTTAAGAGATCCTTTTGACATAAGTGACTTGCCCTATAGATCCTTCTTGAACCTTGTTGTCCAATTAAAATCCTCCTATGACTCCATAGCCCAATGGGTTAAAACTATTTTTGCCTTTTCTGTCAGGCGGAATCATTCCTTCACTTGCATACATATTCATCCTTTATTTTGAATTGCCTTCACCTTCATCATGTATTTTCCCAACTAAAAAACAAACAAACAAAACCCATGCTCTTCATAACTAGCCTAATATCACATTTCGGTTTAAATATCACATCTTTAAACTCATTCATAGAGAGATCCTCTGGATTCGAGAGGGCTAGATCCTTGAATCCCAAAGAGGTTTTATGTTGCCTTGTCTTTTTTGGTTTTTCCAATTTGGCCAAAACATAGGAACCCCAATAGATTACACGAACTCACAAACATACGAGACCTTTGGTTGAGACATTTCCACGATTCCATCTCGGGGAAAGAGCGTGGCAATGTAGTGAGTATGCTCACATTCCGGCTCCACACCCTCTCAACAATATTTTCTCTTTCGAGCCACGAAATGAGCTCATCACCATGTCCAGTTGACCACCTTTCGGACATCGGGCGCTCTATCATGCCGAAAAAACATGAAACTCATGATGTGGCCCACACGACCTTTTTTACTTTTATGTCTTAAGTTTGTAACATTGGGTGAAATCTCAATTTCACCCTATGCATTTTCTATTTTCAGTTTACTATTGTTGTTTTAGTTAAGATCCTCTCCTAGGCCACAATGTATGTGATGAGACGTCGTGTTCCTCATCATTATTCTTTTTTTGATAGAGACCCCAAACGAAAGAGATCTCGAGGAATATTTTGTTTGATAAATATCTTTGAAAAGGCTCAAGCGAAATCTATAAAGGATAGAATCAAAAGGCGAGACGAGTTCCGGATTTTCCGAACGGTACGCATAGTCATGAATGTTTCTTTTTCTAAAGTTTTAAGGCATTTTCACAGTATATGTTGAAATATCCCGTGGGGAAATTGAAGCCGATGTTTTTCCGTTGTGTAGTGGATTCCTTATGAGATAAGTTACGGTTGTTTTCTCTATTATATGCATTAATACAAATGTTTTTGGTATTCCCATTACTCACTTTGTATCGTAAGCTTTCGGAATGCGAGTGCTTGATTATTTAGATGTGAATTTATACGTATGCATGTACTCATGTCTATTTGTCTGTGCACTTTAAATATGGCTCGAAGCATGATATTATGTTCATGTTTTGCATCACATTTACCATATTTCCTCGAGTATTATCTTTATGGATTCTTATGCTAGAATAAGCCTTCACATTGTTAATATTTCCTTCATTTGCTACCGTTGTTTCCACACCCATTTATTTTGATAAGCTGTTCTTGATTTCATGTTTGTCCCTCCTCAAGCAAGTTAAATCCGGGTTTGAATTTGATGTATGCTTATTGACCCTTATGTTCTACTACGGATGTCATTATTATCTACTCTCTGTTTGATGTCTTGGTCCCATCCTAGAAACTCCTAAATCCTTTTCATAAAAAAGAGAGTCTTATATTATTAAGTCGACAAACTATTCCTAAACCCTCTTCGCACAGATGTCCTAGGCAACGGTCTTTAACAACTCGGGGTTGTCTCTAGGAATTACAACCCAAACCATGGGAGTGTAAAAATGGGATGGGGATGAGTGACGTAGGCTTTAAGAGGGATTCTTTAGGAGTGGTAGGCTAGCAAAGGCATGGTAGAGTGGTGGAAGAGTGAAAAAGAAAATTTATCCGAGAGGATAATGAAGGCAATGATATTTCTAGAACTCACAAGATCCATGAATTTTGTTTCTAGAAATCTAGGACAAGTTTTTAATCATCTAAATAGGTAAAAAACTTGCGATGACTAATAGGGCCATCATCATGCGATTCAAATTTAACCATTTGTACATTTTTCATAGGCGTCGGTTGATTCTTTTCCTACATTCTAGTAATTAACACGGACAATATTCAATTACATGTTCAAATTTCCTATGGTACCTACACGATTGTCGCGTAGGGTTTGAAATTACCATAGTGTCCAACGTCCCCATAGTTATGGCAAATTAATTTCCCTCTTCCTCGACTTTGTGCCTCCACCTCTTACCCCTCCCCTTCCTCTTGTTGGAGATCCTCCACGTCGAGGGAGATGTTGGTGAAGAAGGGTCCGCCCCCCGCACTCTATATATTTTATGCTTGTATATCATTAGGTTGAACGTTTGATAGTGATGCTCATCATGACCAGCGGAAAGAGAAAAAAAATTGCACCAAATCTTTTGCTTCATCTCTAGCATATAGCTTCCCCAGCAGGGATAATGGTACGTATCATGTCATCCATTCCCACTCGGGTAGTGCACCATAGTGTGGGGGTACTTGGCTAGCAACATCCCTGGGGTGTGAGTGGATTCGGTCCCACTGCTTGCATGTAATATGAAAACGAGTGCATTGATCCTTGGTGTGGCTTGAACCATTACAATGTATGCACCGGACATACACATTGCCAGCTTCTTTACCCAATTTTACTATTGTAAGTTTGAATTTCTAAGTGCATGGCCTCTAGTTGGCTTTGAATTTGTAGCGTTCTGAATTGAGCATCTTCTCTTGGCACAACTTCTAATTTCATAGCAACTTCCCGGAAGCTTCGCCACGAGTCAATCTTGTTGACCCATAAAATGGCACGGATGTGGCAAGAGCATGGAAATGAACCATTCCATATGTTGCTTATCATGTAATAAAATCCTCCTTCGACGATTGTGCGCTTCGGTCGTTGATCGGCTTCAAAACCGATTCGTCGACCCCTGTTTGATATCTTTTAATTCGCATCACACAACGTGAGTGGGGTGGAAGTTCTTGAATTTTTTATTTGTTAGACTCTGTATCTCACGGTATCACAAGGTGACTAATTATTGATTAGATTTTCATTCATAGAAAATAATATGCCATGGCTATCATTTATTTTTTAGAGAAAGAAAGAGAACTCCTAGCTATAAAGAGCTTTAAAGGAATCGATACGCACTCTTCATCCAATAGAAGGAAGGAAGTGTTGTTGACAAGGTGTGATGGGGATCAGCTTCAGCCTGCCACCCTCGTTCCATTTCATTCATTCACCCTCTTTCCCCCCTCCATTTCCTCCATATTCTCCCATGCTGCGAATACCATTTCAAACCCCCTAAAATCCACATATATAACCTTTCATGGCTAATTATTTTATAAACCCACTTATATAAAAGGCCAAAAGTGTTAAATGTTGTAGCTCCACCACCCATCTCAAACAACCATGTGATATAAGCGTAAACCTTCTGACTATATATATTCAATATCATGTCGCAAAGCCGTTGGTAGGACCCCTTACATTCATCGCATATCATCACAAATCATAACAATTCAACGGGGATATTCTTAACACTAAAATTGTAAATCGGCGATGCGATATGAAGTGGGACCCATTCCCCACAACGCTTCCCTTCCATATCATTTTCCATTGAAATATACTTTACCTTACCTTTCTTCCACCTTTCTACTTTACTCTTCCATCTTTACTATTTCATCACTTTTCATTCCCAAATCGCGATAAAAGTGGGGCCCTCATTGCATTTCGCGGTTTTGTGTTTTGCATTGGAGATAAACTTTGTGAATAATCATGATCGCGGGTTGCGTCTCGCATCACATTTATTTTACCTTTGTGAGCGCCCACAACATGTTTTATTTTAATTTTCTATGCGATAGGTTGGCCTCACCTCGGTAGCTCATTACATTGCACAGTAGTCACAATACATTGATATACCATATAAACTTTGTAACACTTATTGCTTAAAACTTCAATGATTCATAAAACCTCACTACATAGCCGGTGGGTCCCTCCTCCTTGCACTTCACAAATTTTAAGAGTTAACCTGCGGCTTATAACGAAAACTTAAGAATTGTGATGTGCACACATGTCCGGTCCACTTCTTCCCTACCATGCTCATCTCCTCCCACGGATCGCAATTCGCAATTTTAAAGCTTACACTTCAGCGCTTATAATAACTAAACGCTATGAATTTCGATGTGCACGCAATGCAGGCCCCACTTACCCTCATGTCCCCCTCCCCGGCGCTTATAAGCTAGCGCCAAGGGTTGCGAAAGTGCGCGAGATGCAATGCCACTTTGTAACTAAAAGCTACGAAATTTCAGGTCGGGTGAACGCATTTCTTATGTTTTGTGTGTATAACAATTCAAGTCGGGCCATTATGAAACTAGCTCCAAAAATAGAAGAAAAGAGAGATCAATGCCTTAGAAATCAACCTCTTTTGAGGGGAAACCTCAAATACATTACATAAATGAACAATTCTTGGATGATACAAATGACCAAAACCTCCTTCTATATATATGAATCCATGGGGCCACAATATAATCCTAGACGACACAACAATAGTAATGTAGGCACAATAATAATATTGGGGTTACGGGGGTACATGATAACAATAAAGGGTCCACACTAATAACAATAAGGGAATAAACTAGTAATATAGGGACCTAACATGCCCATTGTCCTTCAAAAAAGTGTTGTCCTCAATGCTTGAGTAGCTTTGAATGCTTAAGTATAAAATTCTCATCCTCCCATGTAGAATATGGGTGTGACAGGATTCTTCACTTGATGAGATACTATGAAATTGATACATTTACCGTAGGCTGTCGAGTTATTGTTTTAAAGTATTTGCTTTAGGTTCCAACATGATTTTTCCTTCCTCATTAAGAAAGGTTTTGGAAATATTGTTTGGTAAGGATAATTTTCACCTATAACCTTCTTTAAGCATGAAACATGGAAAATTGGATGCACTCGCAACAAAGCGAGGAAGCTCTAATTTGTATGCCATAGTACCGATCTTTTGCAACACCTTGTAGCCATAGTACTTTGGCAATAATTTATTATCCTTCTTAGCTTACTTGAGGGAAATTTGTTTGTATGGTTGTAGTAGTAAAAATACCAGTCTCCTATAAAACTTCTCTCATTGCGATGTTGATACGCATTGTTTCATTCAATTTTGTGCCAAATTTAAGTTATCCTTTAAGAGTTGGAGAACTTCTTGCTAATACTCGATGTGATATTCCACTAATTGAACCTTATAATTTCTCTTAAAGATGTTATGATGGATGGTGGATGATATCCATAAAGTGCCATAAATGGGGTCATTTTTATTGCGGTTTGGAAGGAAGTGTTTTACCACCATTCAACGAGAGGTAACCACTTGACCGTTGTGTTTGTTTATTAGATACACAAAACAATGAAGATGTCCTTCAAAAATTTATTCGCTATCTCGGTTGACCATTGGATTGAGGATGATAAGATGAGCTATGAGCTAATTGAGTACCCAAACAAGAAAATAACTTTGTCCAAAAATTTCGGTAAAATGGAGATCTCTCTTGTCACTCCTGATAATCTTTGGGTTTCCATGTAGCTTTTGAATTGTGTCCATAAATGTAGTAGCAATTGTACTTGCTTTAAATGGATGAGATAATGCACAAAGTGTGCATACTTGGTAATTCTATCAACTACCACCATGATGACACTCTTTCCTTCGGACTTAGGTAAGCATTTTGTGATAAAATCCTTTGGAAAATATCCTCCCAACGTTGACTTGGAATGGATAAGGTTGTAGAAGACTTGGGGTCTTAATTGTCTCAACTTTATTTTGCGGCAAACCAAACATTCCACCACAAACTTTTGAATATCGATTTAAGGCCATCCCAAAAAAAATTATTTCTTCACCCTGTGGTAAGTTTTAAAAAACCTAATTTTCCTCCTAACGGAGAAGTGTGAAATTCCAAAAGAATCTTTTGTTTTAGTTGGGAATTCTTTAAAAATATATAAGCAATCTTTGTACCATAAGGAATCATTTTTCCACCTAAATGTATCGGATGTACTAGGATCTAATTGCAACTTTTGAATGAGTGTCCACACTTCTTTGTCCTTCTTCCATTTCATCCCTTGCTTCGGTTATTGAATGCGGTTGGATAATAGAAACGACACAAAGCTATGCTTCCACCTCTTCATTATTTCTTGAGTGCATACATAAAATTTTTTTGTGGAGATTATTTCAAATTCATAACCCAAAATATTTGTGACCAATTTTTGTTGTACTTGTAAAGAAGATACTATTGTTCCAAAAAGTGTTTAAGACTATCATGATCAATTTTACTTAGAAATGTCTTCCATTCGTAAGGTTGCCATTTCTTTAGTACATGTAGTATTGCTCATTTCCTTCTCTTAAATAGCTTTACCTTAAATACTTTCCTATGATTGGATGACTTTCAAAAGCAATGGGTATTCCTTCTTACATTAAAACAACACCAATTCCATTTCTGAGGCATCATTTCACAATAAAAGTTTTTGTGAAGTACGGGTGTAGCTAAGACCGGTGTTAGGTACATTTCCTCTTTAAGATGTTCGAAGGCCTTAGTTGCTTCGAGTCCATGAAAATGCATCTTTCTTGATAATGTTGTTAGAAGTTCTGCTATTCTCCCATAATTCTTAACAAACTTGCGATAATACCACAAGTAACTTCAAGAAATTCTCCCAACTTCTTTATGGTTGTAAGGAATTTCCATTCCTTAATGGCTTTAATTTTGTTAGGGTCTACCTTAACACCCTCGTGAGGTCTGATATGACCCGGATATTCCACCTCTTATACTCCAAAGAAACATTTGGATGTTTTTTTTTGCATATAATTTTTCTCTGCAATATTTTGAGCACCATGTCAACATGTTTAACATGAGTCCTTCCAAGACTGTTGGAGATTATTATATCATCAAAAATACTAGCACACATTTTCTAAGGAACAATTTGAAAACGAATTCATCAACCCTTGAAATGTAGAAGGTGCATTGGTAAGGCCAAAAGGCATGACCAAAAATTCATAATGACCCTCATGAGTTCGAAATGTTGTTTTTTGGAATATCTTCGGTCTTCATTCTAATTTGATAATATCCTGAATGATCCAACTGGTAAAATAAATTTCTCCATGTAATTCATCCAATAATTCATCGATCGTAGGAATGGGAAATTTATATTTAATGGTGAGCTTATTGAGCTCCCTATAATCTGGACACATGCGCCATGATCCATCCTTCTTGTGCACCAATAATGTTTGGAGCGGAGAAAGAACTTTGACTAGGTTGAATTATACCGGCCTCTAACATTTATAACGATCATACGTTGATTTCACTCTTTTGGACATAAGGATATCTATAAGGCACGATGTTTGGAGGAACACTTCTGGAATAAAATGAATGGCATGGTCATGATAATGAATAGGTGGGAGTCCTTTGGGGTTCAAACACATGGAATGATTTTCAGAGACCTTTTGAATGTCTGCGAGAAATAGATGATTTTGATGTTGGAACTTCTAGTGAGCATAATGGCAATTACGCCTCATTTTTCTTTCTTCAAAATATTTTCCATGACATTAGATATTATTATCTTTCCCTACTTCCTTGCGATACCCATTAATTCGACTTCCTTTCCTTCTGAAAAAAAATCAAGAAACGTTCTTGAAAATTAAAAGCTACCATCCCCAAAGATTGTAACCATTGTACTCTAAGTACGAACGCCAACACCTCCCATTAGAATGGAAAGCATTGGACAATTCAATACATATTCCCCCATGGTTAGCTTTATATTATGGAATTTTTTCTAGAGGAATTTATATTTCCTCCATTTGTAACCATCACTTGACATTCGAGGTCTTTGGGTATAGGAAACGATTCAATTCCTTGGCTACCTTACAATGAATAAAATTATGGGTACTACTAGAATCAATCGAAGACTAGTACCTTTTTCTTCTTGATATGTCCTTCTATCTTGAGAGTTTGAGGAGTGGTAATTCACGCAATGCATTACACAATATGGTCGGACTCATTTCTTCCTCTTCTAGGGTTATTTCTTGGTGTATATCCTCTTCTTTTGGATATTCTTGTTCATTTTCTTCTTCCTCTTCACAATCTATGTAAAATAATATCTTCCTTTTACTTATGACCTATAGTGTATTTGCTATCGCAATAGCAGCAAAGCCCTTTTTCTATTTTTCTTCCAATTTTTTTGGTGTCAACCTTGTAGGTTGTGGAAGTCTAAGAGTAGCAACACTTACACCTTTATATATGTGAGTGGTAGGCTTCCTTGTCGCCATAATTTTACATTCAATTTTTCTTTCCAACCTGAACGCATTTTCTAATGAATCAGGTTCCCAAACCCGAACTTCATGTTGGATGTTATCCTTTAAATTCCCTATGAAGACATCAATCCGATGTTCCTCGGGAATATCAGTTACTCTTATATTCAATTTTTGGAAGTCCTCAATGTGCTCCACCACTAAACCCTTTTGTTTGAGATTTATCAATTGGGTAAAGAATGTGTTGCTTTTTGTATCCTCATAATGTGCTATCATTTCCTCCATAAAAATTGACCACATGACAATTTTTACGGAAGAAAGCCATCTATACCATACAAATGTATTTTGTTCTAAATGTAAAGTTGCAATGCGTACCTTTTGTGTGTTTTGCACATTATTAAGATCAAAATATTGCTCCATTTGTAGTATCCATGTTACGGGATCCTTGACATCAAGCTTCCTCATATCCATCTTTGGAATATGGTGGTTCTTTCATCAACATTAGAGTTTATGAAATGACGATTAACATTTATTTTTTTTCTCATCATTAGTTTCCTCTCTTATCTTTTCGGTAGTAGGAAACATTTCTTGTATCAACTTTGTCAAACCTTCCATGTGTGCATTTAGATCATTCTTCATGTTTTCGATGTTGTATTTCATGTCATCCATCTTGGCTTCCATGCCGGCTTCCATGCCATCCATCTTAGCTTTCACGCCTTTCTTCAAACCATCCATCTTAACTTCCATGCCCTGCAAAACTTCCATTTCATTTTTTGTTTCTCTTTGCGAGAGCGAAATTTGGTGCACTTGCTCTTGTAATTTTGATATGTCATGTTGCAATTATTAATCTTAATGAGTCATAGTAGAGCCTTCTAAAAGAGCAGTGGGTGTTGAATTATTTTTTAAGGGAATTTTATAACCGAATACGATATCTATTCTACAATATTTCATGAAATCAATTCAAGCGATTTTTGTGATTTTTGAGGAGCTTGATATTGAAAGCTTGAATTATATACGGTATTTCAGATCTTCAATATCTAAAATTTGGCCTTGCGGTAGCCCTGCGAAGCTTCTTTAAATTTCCACGAGGTCTCACACGATTTGGATTCTTCAAGGTAAAGTTATGCCCAATCTCCCACAATGACCTAATTATGGATTGGTTCGGTAAGCGACCTTGTACGATGTGCCACGTATCAACTTTGTTTCCTCCTTTGGCTGCGAAATTGATCAGAGATGAAACTAAAATCTATGTAATTACGGTCACTTTTTTAAGGAATTCCAATCGATGCTCGGAGAGAGTTATGATGATTTACCCACGGTCGCCTCTTTGAGATGAAATTCGGGAGCACGAAAAATTCCTAACTTCCACGAGCCTATCTCCTAAAATATTGTGAATCAAGCTTTGAAAATTTTCCATGGTGTTCCTCGGGAATGTGGCTTTGCTCTATAAATATTTCGACTTTTTGAACCCTCATAGAAACAAATTGTTTGTGAAAATTCCACGATGAATTGTTTAGGTTAAATTTTGGAGCCTACACAAATCCCCTAACTTTCACGGATCATATCTCCAAAAATATTGCAAACCAAAATGCGAAATTTTCCCGACATTCCTCGGGATTTGATTTGGTCTACAAAAATTTCGACTTCTAAACCTTCATATAAAATAAGTTATAGCGAAAATTCCATGATGACCTATTTGGGAGGCAGGCGAAACCTAGAATCCAAGCTCTAATGCAAATGTTATAAAACCAACTCCAAAAATAGAAGAAAAGAGAGATCAACACCTTAGAAATCAACCTCTTCGAGCGGGGAAATTTCCAATACATTACATAAATGAAAAATTCTTGGATGATAAAAATGACCAAAACCTCCTTCTATATATAGGAGTCCATGGGACCACGATATAATCCTAGGCGACCTAACAATAATAATGTATGGGCATGATAATAGCAATATTGGGGTTACGGGGGTACCATGATAACAATAAGGGGGCTACATAATAACAATAAGGGAATAAAATAGTAATATAGGGACTTAACATGCCCATGGGGTTTATAGCTCTTTCATGAATAAATAGGCCAAAAGACCGGGGAAGGAGCAAAGGCTTTCCACCTCATCATGCCACCATCATCTTTAAATCCAGCCTACATTTCATTCCAACCCCTTTGCTGTCCTAACTTTATCCTTGCGGGGGGGGGGGCCCGAACGAATGGTTTTCAAGAAAGGTACGCCTTTATGTGTGTCACTCTCTCATGAATTCGCACCCCCCCTTCCTATTACCACTTACCACTTCGAGAGGGGTACGGAATGCCATTTTTTCTCCTTAGCCACTTTCCCTAAATAAGGCGGTATCGATTTGTAACAAAAGGGGGTAAGATCGGAAAGCGGTAGTGCCACCACTACGTTGGAATTTATCATCAGGTAAAGGCGGTTCGAATAACAAAGCCGGATGCTCGGAACCTCCATTGGTTGCCTCTTTGAAACCATCACAAATTCCTCCAAAGCTTCTTGTTTGATCTTCGAGGAGCCATTGACATTTGGATCTATGAGGATTTTCCCATAATTAATTCGAGAGGTGGTTGTTGTCGGTGATGTTTGAATCGGGCTTTTCCTTGATCACACTTATCTAATTTTAGTTTGTTGTTTGTAATTAATGAAGTTTTCCGGAGGATATTGTGAGCAGAGCTTGGTTATTTAGTTAAATACGCACAAATTCTCATTATCGGGGGTTGGACAATTAGACAACATTGAAGCTTGAATTGTAATAAGGTAAATGGAACTACAATTGTTTGAGTTGGGAATCAATAATAAGATACCATTCACATGATTCTTGAGCTATGTTAATGTGATGCAATGAATACGCAAGAAATTTGGATTTACACGGAATTTAGAGTTCACACTTGCTTTATAGTATTAAATATCGATTTTCATAGTCTTCAACGAAACCATAATATATTTAAACAGTGAACACAAACAAAATACTTGAATATAATAACAACGAGGAAATTATAGATTCAAACCCTTCTTTGGCCGAATATTACATTTTGCCAGTGGCCCTCTCACTCTCACCTTTACAACTCATCACATTGTCACACCATTCCTACTCTATGCTCTCTTTTTATTTTCTGTCCTATTCCATCCCTCTACATTCATATCCATCCTCACTCTAAACTCATGTTATACATAATTGTGGATTAATTTGAATCCATCATTTCCTCCACAAATAACTCAACCAAATCCTAAAATAGCTTTATCCCTCGTTTGAGCTCAACTAGAAGTTCTATTGAAGGAGTTCATAATCCTTAAGATATCTATACAACCCAACTCCACTCATATTCTCATTTATGAGAGAATGTTTATTGAGATTTTCCTCCTAATTTATTTAAAATGTACATAATTTTTATAATAAAAAAAACATCACCCCTAAATCACCCAAATAAATAGTAACAATTGAGTAGGATGTCACTGCATCATCATGGTGATTTTCTTGATCCTAAAAGAATTTGTATTAGTTTGTTGTGCTAAGTGTCCTTTCCAATTATTGTTCAACTTACTCATGGTGAAACACACACAAGGAGAAAGATAGGATAAGTGTGAGTTATATTATTATTCAACATAGATGTACATTTATATTACATTGGTGTGACCCTTGGATTCCCATTCCAAGTGGTCTCTTGTACTCCATTTGTCCATTCGCCTTCCCACACCTACTAGTTGAGGGATTAGGTGTCCAACATTCCCCCCTTAATCCAAAGGGGTATGTGTGAGTCCAAGAATAGATTTGTAATACAAATGCGCAAAGTATGCATGGCGGCACTTGGGGTTGAATCAACTCTGCGAAATGTTGGCATAAAGAGGTGGTTTAAGGATGACCACCAACACTCGAACGCTTAGTACGTTCCGGAACTCTTCCAAATATGGCAAGAAGGTGAGGGCTTCTGCTAGAGGAAGTGTCCCTCATATTTTGAAGAGGGAGACCTTTAACCTAGAAGAAGGAGGTCTACAAACTATGATGATTTAACGATGACCGACAACTCTAGAGAGTGCTTGATTCATTTCTCGGAACTCTAACATAACTAGCGAAGCTGAATTATTCGCCCAGAGGAAGTGCTCTAAATTCTTTGAAGAGGAAGAATATCAACCTCGCATAGATGGTTTAAGGTTTTCCACCAACGAAGGAATGCTCATGGGCATTTGTGTCTGCGGCTACAACTGCGAATGCGGAGATGACGGGTTGTGGCGCGACTCGCTTGAACTGTTGTGTCTGCGGCTACAACTTTGAATACGGAATGAGATATTATGGCTCGGGCTACTTGATGTAGCTTGACTTGTAGATGACCACCATTTTACCCATCGGTACGAGGTGAGATGATGGCGAAAGCTCAGCGCAGGTTTGCTCGATATTTCGAACAAGTTCGACCATGTGACTTAAACATCTTCTTGGCTATTGATGCCCATTTCCAAGAAAGCGATCCATCAAATATGAATCTTTTTTCTTGCGGGGAGGCTTGTTTAGAAGCATACGTGAAGAATGGGTGTCTTGAAACCACGGTTCTTGCATGGGTGAAGATCAAAACAATGATATTTCATACATATGGCCAACTCGATCATAGTGTTGGCGTTTTTCAATATATTATTCTTTGCTTTCTGGAAAGAGGAGCGAGGATACGGAACAAGCCGAAGGTGAGAAATCATGAACAAATGCGGCAATGCGAAATTTAATGGGATTGGAGTAGTGCGGAATATAAAAGGACAACTCCTTGTCATAACCAAGACTGTTTTGTGCTTGTTATGGACAAGCTCTTCCCAAGGTCTAATGATGGGCTTGGGAAGTGCGGTGTGAACATATGCATACGCATAAAAATCTATTTTATCTTGGGCATTGAATGTGAATCAGCAGTAGCATTATTGGCTTGTTGCTTATGGGAGTCTCTTTCAATTTTACGAACGGAAACATGTTCGGAGACAGTGACTCCACTATTGTAATTCTTCCTTAAGTTGCTGGTGATTCAGGCACCAAAAATTCTATTTGTTCTTGTACATTTTGCAAAAAGAGGTTTGAATGCTCTGTTAGAGTGTCTTTCTTGAAATTAGCTGTGCTTTCGGTAGTTGAAACGATTAGAGTTTAATAACTCTATTAAATTGTCAATTCCTACTTGTTTTCCAACAAATGATATGATAATAAAAAATACACCACTTGTACTCTCAATAGATTACCAAAGAGAGTAGAACAATCTTCCGGATACGATAAGTGAAAGTAAAGCCTTGGTCTCAACGAGAGAAATAGAAGCACCAACAAATTGTTTCAACTCAACACAAAATTTGGGGAAGGAATATAATGCATTTAGGTGTATGGCCCTAATAATGAGAAGAGCTTTTTCTATTAAGTCAAATAGAAATCACAACCGATAGAAAATTTCTGAGAAAAAGAACCAAAAATTAAAGCTTTCCTACTTGACATCGCTCACTCTTCTACTTTCAAACTATGTGCAATTTGCATCTTGTGGCTCGTGATCATGATAGAGATGAAGCGTACTTTTAACGAGCTATGAAACTTTATTCTTTCGATAGAAAAATCATTGGTAAATATGCACACTTTTTGTGTTTGGATCATGCTAATATTTCCTACTTAGAAGAAGCTTTTCTAGATTTTATTGCAACAAATCTTACAAGCTACTTTCCACCTTTAAATGCATTCACTGCACACTTTCTATGGAATACGGAGGTGCTTGAAACCTTAATTTAATTTTTTTTAAAACCCAATACGAATTTTGGATCGTAAATCTAGCGATATATCATCATCAAATTTTTTTGAATATAACAAAATAATATGAATAATACCACCCTCGAGTCATGCACAAACTTTTAACGATGGGAAACCCAATCATCTCACATTGCATATGGTCGAAAAGAAGCTTGTCATCGTGAGAGAAAAAATATTGCAGAAAGAAATAAAGAAGTGTGTTCTTTGCTTCCCGGTCAATCTACGATGTTCCATATGAGCAACAATATTAATATATTGATTCCAAAGATCGAGATAGCATGTGTAGAAGTCTAAACGCGTGGGAAGTCGAACCGGTGTCGGTGTTGTTGTGGGAGACACGTGGTATATAAGGTGGCTTTGTGAGAGGAAGCCCAGAAACCACCATTGGTACGGAATAACGTATATCACGCGAGGCTATGTATTGCGGGCCGACAGAGCCAAGGGTGCTGTAAATGTATACAAGTCACGATGGAGCAAACCGCACAAGGCCACGAGGAATTTGACTCCGAGGATGTGTGCCAAAAATCACCGCCGGTTGACACCCTTACTACGAGTCCTCCGGCTTCGAAGAAACTAGAAACCACGAGAAATATCGCTTCCTTAAACAACCCTTTAAAACATCATTCAAAGTTGGCCAACGAGCATTCTCTAAAGATTGGACTTTCGAGAAGCACGAAATCGCTAAGCAAAAACAAAATCAATTTTCAAAGCTGAGCCACTCGAGCCACAAGTTGCGAACTCACCAAAAAACCGGCGAGATCCGAGGGGGAAGCCCACTTCTCAAGGAGGCAAGATTATTGGTCTTAACGAGTGTGCATGGCGAGGCCGAGCTCATTTTCCTCATAGCAGCTTTATAGGCCATGAAATAAATCCAAGCGCCTTGATTGCAAGTTAGTTTCACATCGGGTTCACCAACACCATTTAACACATGTTCCGGCTTCATAACCGGCGTACAAGCTTTCAACAAGAGTCATTCATCACTTCAACATTTTTCAATGACTAGCCTTTGATTAACACATAACATTTAGGATTCAAAAACTCAATACACGAGGATTAATCACTCCAAAAATACGACATAGAGAATAATCTACTCTTCGGGGATCGATGCGAGGAGGGACAAAGGACAAATGAAAGAGCAAGTAATCAAAGACATATTTTCTATAAAGGAAGAGAGGAGTTACGGGAGGAGAGAGCTAAATGGGTTTGTTGCTCAACATTGATATGTCCTCAAGCTTTGCTTTCATTGAAACGTTTCCCGTAATTGATTTTGTGGCACAAATTTTGAAGGAAGTAGGCGGTGTGAAATAATGTGGAGGAGGGCGAAACGCGGAGACCATAGGAGAGCTACGGGCGAAGACTGCGAGCGAGAGGAGTCTAATTTGTATGAGACCAAAAGGCTGGCGTAGTCGTTGTTTATATGTTGTGGGAGGAGGTAGCGTACATAATATCTATGTGGATGCATTATTAGAGACGTTGTTGAGGCATTATTTGAACCTCTTACATAAAACGAGCTTTGACATAAAAATTAAAACAACGGCGCGATTTGGCCATGGAAGATAGATTTCCATCAATTAATGACCACGGTTTTCTTGATGGCTTCCCCTATTTACGCCGAGTGTGAAGAGACACAATTCCGTTTTTCTATTTGGAGAATGTAGACAACACATGGAATTCAATCGGCCACGAGAGATGAATGAGTCATTTCGGCGTGTGAATGCATAGAGCGTTGCAAACAAAATATTGTGTAGTAAGAAATAAACATGACAAATTTAACGAAGAAGGCATGACCGTCATGTAAATAGAAAAGACCACAAAACCGGTGGTTCAAACAACATGAGACGAAATTTGCCATCTAATACCATTTTAAACACACGCGTGGTGAAACACACACGAGGAGAACGATAGGATAAGTGTGAGTTATATTATTATTCCACCATAGATGTACATTGTATTCATATTGGTGTAACCTGATTCCCTATTCCCAAGTGGTCTCTTGGACTTAGTGCAAACTTGTCTTCCACACCTACCCGTTGAGGATTAGATGTCCAACAATTATAAAACATGTACATATTTGTCTCCATTTGTTGCTTAATTATTGAGAATTTAACCATGAAACATAGATGAAATTATGAGTTTTAAGCATGTAAATTAGTCTAAATAACCTTGAACAACGAGTGTATAACAAAAGAAATAAAACCACACATAAGTTTTACACGGTAGGCATGATGAAGCGGTTCACCCCTCCTAGGCTACATATGTTGGTCCAGCTCCCATTAGCATGTCCATTTTTTTGTTATGCTTTCATTGCAAATAATTGTGTTTACAAGACACCAATGGTTGTTTTCTCTTTTTGGTAACAAAATGCTCAAAATTAGTCTAGGTAGACTCTTGTTTCACCAGGTGGTCGAAAAATTGACCTGGCTAAGATTTTTCCCAATATACCCTAGAAAACCTCCCGCAAATGTGGAGAATTGCACTTAGCTGCGGTAAAAAATAGCATTTTTCATAAATTTATTGGAGCTCCCAAAAATCCACTAGCAACGCAAGCCGTCTACATTTAAATTTTTTTTTATTTAAGGGCGGGGTGGCCACATGGACCCCCTTAAACCTCACATTCATGTAAAATCTGGTATTTAAGACGTGGGCGGAACTTGGATTGGATAAGCGGGCTTGAAGAGCGTCAACTCGCCGAGTGTTAGCATGTGATTGCTTAATGTTTAACTATGTCTCCCGCGAAACCGTCGGATGGTTCTCTAGACGATGTTACAAAAAAAATGACGGTGTAATGATATGTCATGTGACCATAACATTTGGGGGTCCGCAGAACGGGTTGGGACCATGGCGGTCCCCCCGCCCCCCACTCGGCCCAAACTTGCAAACTTTAACACTGGGAGTTATCGACGCCCTATAGGGGTAAGCTTCACCCGGTAGCGAGAGTTGGTCGGAGACGTATGCACGCTTGGATGTCGGGGGGGGGTGGGAGCACGCTGAACCTGTAGAAAAAATTTCACCACTATACGAGGACACATGGTAGCCTCGGGACGCAGCCCGTGTCACCCAATCATTGGTTCTTCAAAATCAAACATATAACATCAACGAACCAAAATATGCCACGTGGCAAAACATCATTGGTCTAGAGAATGGAATATTACGAGAATATTTCCCTTTTTCCAATTGTACTTGCATGTTTATTTGGGCATCCTACATAACCTTGTCACAAAATTTTAGTCGTTTGGGAAATCGACCGAACGTGATATCTCCTCATACGACATCGTTTTTTCGAACGTTCTCGTGCGGGAATCGGAACAACAAGATCTACTGGTCACTCGGGTTTGGTACAATTTCGAGCATTTTCAATTTTAGGAAAAAATTCATGAACTCCTAATCACACCTCCCCATTGGGAATCACTGGACCCCAAAATACTTTGATTACTTCTTCGGTAGATGAGGTAAAGAACTCCCTCACCTTTCCAACTTCCATCCACTTTACCTTGTTTTTCTTCTGCCTTTGAGCCCAACTCGAAAGTGAGTCGACACTTCCCCTCTTAGATGCTCTTGTCCCTCCTGTCAAGAATGGTATCCTCCTTGAGCTCATCTAGAAATTACGGCAAGAAAAATATTCAATAGAAGGCGAGTTGAACATCACTCCCTTGATCATCGATCAAATGTAGCTCATACGGACGTAAATTTTCAACATTAACAACTAAATAAATTTTCATATATGAAGGCAAGTCAAGTTGAAATGCATTGTTACCAACTTTCCTTATGATCTTGAATGGACCATAGTGAATGGGCTTGATCTTTTTACCTTCTCCTTTCATCCTTTCTTTGTATATTGCAACCATACCTCATCTTCTTCTTGAAACTTGTGTTCAACTCTATATTTGTCATGCCTCTCCTTGTATTTTCTTTGACTCTTCAAGTTGTCCTTGAAATTGTTGATGAATAATATAAATTTTCTCAATGAACTTTCGAGCCTTGTCGATATCGGTATTCCCATCAGTTACGACATCCTTCTCAAAGATGAAGTCTAATGGCGATTTCGGAAAATACTCAAATCATGCTTCAAAAGGTGAAGTATTTTTAGAAAGGGGGTACTTTACCCGAGTTGTAAGAGTGTTGAATGTAATTCGATTGTTCATCCCACAATTTTGGATATTTGTTGCAATATCACTCTCGATAGATGCACGATGGTTTTGTTCATCACCTTGGTTTTAGCCATGAGTTTTCGGATGAAAAGCAATACTCTTTTTCAACTTCATGTCTATCATTTTCCAAAGATTTGACCAAAAATTCCCAATGAACCTGGACTCCCTATCACTAACAATAGAAGTTAGCGATCCATAATGAACCCATACATGTTGAAAATAAAGTTCAACGGTTTATTCGACGATTATGGTTTTCTTGTGGCATAAGTATACACATTTTATTGAATCTATCCCAAACTACATAAATATAATCATGATGTTTTCTTGACATAGGTAGACCTCCAAAAAAGTCCATGTAGACACTCTCATGGCCTTGATGGTACCGAAGTAGTGCGTACAACGCAAGCTTCCTATTGCTAGGCTTGCTTGTTGCCACGCATAGAACAACCTCTTATAAAATGTGACACACTATTTATCATGCGAGGCCAATAGCGATACCTCTTGTAGATGCGCCATACATTTCTTACCCCAAAGTGTCCAGCAATAAGAGACAAATGAGCCTGCTCTCATTACACTTAGCCTCTCTCATACCATAGTGTCCTAAATGTTGCCCGAATGAAATAACAAATTTTTATGCATGTGATAATCATTTTCTTCAACTTGATTCCCTTCACTCAAACTAGCATACACATCTTGAAAATCAATATCATGTGCATATTGTTCTATGTAAGTCATGTACAATAGAATCATTTTTAAGTAAAGTAGCACTTATGATTGGCCTTGAAAGCGTATCAACAAAATTTATTGAAAATGCTTTCTTGTACCTTATAACTAAGTGAAACATTGAAGAAATCCCATCCACACGAAATTTCATGATTCTTTTTGCCAATTTTGTTTGTATTTTGCAAGAAATCTTGTAATGGTTGGTGATCAGTATGTATAATCATATCTTTACCCATCGAAGTGAGTGTTTCCACTTCTTGACACTTTGTACCAACACATACAACTCTTTGTCATATGTAGGATAATTAGTTGCAACACCATTGAATGTGAATGAAAAGCGATAGGCTTACCATCACTGCCACAAAATTCTTGCGCCCATGGCATAATCACTAGCATCGGTTGTATCTCGAATGGTTGTCTAAAATTTGGTAATGCAAGAGATGGAGCTGAAATGATATTGTATTTTAAAGCTTAAAATCTTGTCATTTGCCTCCCCATTGGAAGCCTTTCTTGACACTTGTCACGCATGCATAGGAGGCTGCTATAGGGCAAATAGCGATAAATTTCTCAATGCGAGTTGCGCCTAAGAAACTTCTTACCTCGGTTCTTGTTTTGGTGGGAAAATTCAAAATGGCTTCCACTTTAGAAGGATCATTCTCAACTCGTCTCCTCCTCTGATGTGTTGTGTAACTTGACTCCAAAAATAGAAGAAAGAATATAGAACGCCTTAGAAATAAGCACTTCGAGGGGGCAACCTCCAATCATTACATAAATGAACAATTTTTGGATGATACAATTTACAAAACCTCCTTTCTATATATAGGAGTCCATGGGGCCATAATGTAATCCTAGTGGAATGCAATCATAATCCTAGCCAACCTAACAATAATAATTTAAGGGCACAATAATAACAAAATGGGGGTTACAAGGGTACAATAATAACAATAAGGGGGTTACACTAACAATAATAAGGGACTATACTAGTAATATGGGGACCTAACATGCCCCTCTCCTTCAAAAACGATGTTGTCCTCAACGCTTGAGTATGCAGGTGTTTTTGTATAAAATTCTCATCCTCCCATGTAGAATCTTCGGTGGGTAAGTTCTTCCACTTGATGAGATATTCTGAAATTGATCGATTTCGGGAAGTTGTCAAGTTCTTGTTTCGAAAGCTTCCCGGTTCCAATATGATTTTTCCTTTCTCATCGAAGTTACGGCAATATTGTTTGAGAGCTGGAATAACTTCACCTATAACCTTCTTTAAGCACGAAACATGGAAAAGCGGATGCTTCTCGCGAAGAAGCGAGGAAGCTCCAATTTGTATGACATAGTACCAATCTTTTGCAACACCTTGTAAGGACCATAGTACTGGCGATAATTTATTATCCTTCTTAGCTTGCTTGAGGGACATTTGTTTATATGGTTGTATCACAGTAAAAATACCCAATCTCCTACATCAAAACTTCTCTCGGCTGCGGTGTTGATATGCTGTTGTTTCATTCGATTTTGTGCCAAATTCGGGTTATCCTTTAAGAGTTGGAGAACTTCTTGCGTGCTCGATGTGATCTTCCAACTGCTTGAACCTTCGAATTTTCCCTTAAAGATGATGTAATCAATGGTGGATGATATCCATAAAGTGCCATAAAGGGGGTCATTTTCTTCAGAGTATGGAAGGAAGTGTTATACCACCATTCGGCGAGATGTAACCACTTGACCCATTGTGTTTGTTTATCGGATACAAAACAACGAATATATCCTTCCAAACATTTATTTACTATCTGCGATTTTGACCATCGAGATTGAGGATGATAAGATGAGCTATGAGCTAATTGAGTACCCAAACAAGAAAATAACTCCGTCCAAAAATTTCCCGTAAAAATGGGATCTCTGTCGAAAGCTCCTGATAACCCTTGGGCTTCCATGTAGCTTTTGAATTAAGTCACAAATGTAGTAGCAGTTTGTACTTGCTTTAAATGGATGAGATAATGCACAAAAGTGTGCATACTTGGTAAGTCTATCAACTACCACCATGGATGACATTCTTGCCTTCGGACTTCGGTAAACCTGTGATAAAATCCATTGAAATCTCCTCCCAACGTTGACTTGGAATGGATAAAGGTTGTAGAAGTCCCGGGGTCTTAATTGTCTCCACTTTATTCTGCTGGAAAACCAAACATTACGCCACAAAATTTTGAATATCAGATTTAAGGCCATCCCAAAAAAAATCTTTCTTCACCCTGTGGTAAGTTTTTAAAAATCCTGAGTGTCCTCCTAAAGGAGAAGTGTGCAATTCCAGAAGAATCTTTTGTTTCAGTTGGGAATTCTTACAAAGATATAAGTGATCTTTGTACCATAAGGAATCATTTTTCCAACTAAATGTATGATATGTACTAGGATCTTGCTGCAAATTTTGAATGAGTGTCCATACATCTTTGTCCTTCTTCCATTCATCTCTTGCTTCGGTTATCCAATCTGGATGGATAATAGAAATGGCACAAAGCAATGCTTCCACCTCTTCATTCTTTCTTGAGAGTGCATCTGCAACAACATTAAGATTTCCTTTTTTGTAGATTATTTCAAAGTCATAAACCAACATCTTTGTGACCCATTTTTGCTGCTCTTCTGAAGATAGTCTTTGTTCCAAAAAGTGTTTAAGACTATCATGATCAGTTTTTACCTTGAAGTGTCTTCCCATTAGGTAAGTTCGACTTGCGATAATACCTGTTAACCCGAGAAATCCTCGCAACTGCTTTATGGTTGTGGGGAATTTCCATTCCTTAATGGCTTTAATTTTGTTAGGGTCTACTTTAACACCCTCGTGAGATACAATATGACCCGGATATTCCACCTCTTGTACTCCAAAGAAACATTTGGATTTTTTTGCATATAATTGTTTCTCCTGCAATAGTTTGAGCACCCTGTCAACATGTTCAACATGATCCTTCCAAGACCAGTTGTAGATTAGTATATCATCAAAAAATACTAGCACAAATTTTCTAAGGAAGGGTTTGAAAATGGAATTCATCAACCCTTGAAATGTAGAAGGTGCATTGGTAAGGCCAAAGGCATGACCAAAAATTCATAATGACCCTCATGAGTTCGAAATGCTGTCTTTGGAATATCTTCAGTCTTCATTCTAATTTGATGATATCCTAAACGAAGATCCAACTTGGTAAAATAAATTGCTCCATGTAATTCATCCAATAATTCATCAATCACAGGAATGGGAAATTTGTCTTTAATGGTGAGCTTATTGAGCTCCCTATAATCTGGACACATTAGCCATGATCCATCCTTCTTGTGTACCAATACTACAGGAGCAGAGAAAGAACTTTGACTAGGTTGAATTATACCCGCCTCTAACATTTCTGCAATCATGCGTTCAATTTAGCTCTTTTGGAAGTAAGGATATCTATAAGGCCGGATGTTTGGAGGAACACTTCCTGGAATCAAATGAATAGCATGATCATGATCACGAATAGGTGGGAGTCCTTTGGGAGTTTCAAACACCTTGGAATGATTGTACAAGACTTGTTGGAGATCTGCAGAAATAGATGATTTTGATGTTGGAACTTCTAGTGAGCATAATTGTGCAATTACGCCTCGCTGTTCTTTCTTTAGAAGCTTTGTCGTGACATTAGAGCTTATTATCCTTCCTGGCTTCCCCGCAATACCCCGTAATTCGACTTCCTTTCCTTCTGAAAAAAATTTCAAGAAAAGTTCTTGAAAATTAAAAGCTACCATCCCTAAAGATTGTAACCATTGTACTCCTAGTACAACGTCAACACCTCCCATAGGAATGGCAAGCATTGGACTAGTCAATACATATTCCCCCATGGTTAGCTTGATATTATGGCATTTTCCAGAGCAATTTATAGTTCCTCAATTTGCAACCATCACTTGACATTCTGGTGCTGGGTATAGGAAACAATTTAATTCCTTGGCTACCTTACAATGAATAAAATTATGGGTGCTACCTGAATCAATCAACACTATTACCTTTTTCTTCTTGATATGTCCTTTGATCTTGAGAGTTTGAGGAGTGGTAATTCCTGCCAGTGCATTACACGATATGGTCGGATTCATTTCTTCCTCTTCTAGGGCTGGTTCCTGGTGTATATCCTCTTCTTGTTCATTTTATTCTTCTTCTTCACAATCTATGTAAAATAATTTCTTCTCAGCACACTTATGACCTTTAGTGTATTTGCTATCACAACTGTAGCAAAGCCCTTTTGCTCTCTTTTCTTCCAATTGTTGTGGTGTCAACCTTGTAGGTTGTGGAAATCTAGGCGTAGCAACACTTCCTTCTTTATAGAATTGAGTGGTAGGCTTCCTTGTCGCCATAATTTTACATTCAACTTTTCTTGCCAACCTGAATGCCTTCTCCAATGAATCGGGTTCCAAAATGCGAACTTCATGTTGGATGTTATCCTTTAAAGTGCCTAGGAAGAGATCAATCCTGTGTTCCTCTGTAAGATCAGTTACCCTTATATTCAATTTTTGGAAGTCCTCAATGTGCTGCCCCACTAAACCCTTTTGCTTGAGATTTATCAATTGGGTAAAGAAGGTGTTGCTCTTTGTATCCTCATAATGTGCTATCATTTCCTCCGTAAAAATTGACCAAGTGACAATTTTTTTACGGGAGCAAAGCCATCGATACCATATAAATGTATTTTGTTCTAAATGTAAAGTTGCAATGCGTACCTTTTGTGTGTTTTGCACGTTATGGAGATCAAAATATTGCTCCATCTGTAATATCCATGTTACCGGATCCTTTCCATCAAACTTCTTCATATCCATTTTTGGAATATGGTGGTTCTTCCCGCCAACATTCGAGTTTATGAAATCATTATTAACATTTATTTTGTTCTCATCATGAGGTTCTTCTCCTATATTTCCGCCATTAGGAATCATTTCTGGTTTTAAGCTTGTCATCAAGCCTTCCATGTATGCTTTTAGATCGCTCTTCATGTTTTCCATGTTGTCTTTCATGTCATCCATCTTAGCTTCCACGCCATCCATATTAGCTTCCACGCCATCCATTTTAGCTTCCATGCCTTTCTTCAAACCGTCCATCTTCACTTCCATGCCTTTCTTCAAAACTTCCATTTCATTTTCTGTTGCTCTTTGCGAGAGTGAAAACTGTTGCATTTGCTCTTGTAATTTTGATAGATCATGTTGCAATTCTTCATCTTTATGAGTCATAGTAGAGCCTTCTGAAGGCTTAATGGGTGTTGAATTCTTTTTAGGGGCCATTTTAAAATCCAATATTGATATCTATTCTACAAGTTTCCCTTGGAATCAATTCAACTTGATTCTTCAAACAAGACTTATGTAATTCGGAAAAAAAATACACACCTTTTACTAGCTTTTAGGAGCTCGATATTGAAATTGAATTTTCTATGTAATTGAAAATCTTCGATATCTAAAATTCAGCCCTATAGTAGCCCTCTGAAGCTTCTTTCAAATTCCACAGGTCTGACCTGATTTGGATTCTCCAAGACAAATTTGTGTCCAATCCCCCACAATGACCTAATTTTGGACTAGTTCAGTAGAGCGAACTTGTACGACTTGCCACGTGTCACTGTTTTGTTCTTTGTCTCTGAAATTGATAGCCAAGAAACTACAGGCCGTGTACTTGCGACCACTTTTGACAGCACTCCAATCCAATCTCCAGAGAGAGAGTTATTGAACTTTTCCCACGATCACCTCTTTGAGATGCAATTCTGGAGCCTGAAAAAACACTACCTCCCACAGATCATATCTCCGAAAATATTGCGAACCAAGCTCTGAAATTTTTTGACGAATTTCCTCAGGATTTCAGCTTCACACCATACAAATTTCAGATTATGAACCTTCGTAGAAAAATTTTTATAGCGAAAATGCCACGATGACCTGTTTAGGAGCTTGAACAAAGACCTAACTTCCACAGATGATATCTCCGCAAATATTGCGAACCAAGATCTGAAATTTTTAGACAATCTTCCTCAGGATTTCAGCTTCGCACCCTAAAAATTTCAGCTTCTGAAACTTCGTAGAAAAAACGTTATAGCGAAAATGCCACGATGACCTGTTTGGAGCAGCGAAACCTTAGAATCCAAAGCTCTGATACCAAATGTTGTGTAACCAGCTCCAAAAATAGAAGAAAAGAGATATCAACGCCTTAGAAATAAGCCACTTCGAGGGAGCAACCTCCAATACATTACATAAATGAACAATTCTTGGATGATACAATTTACAAAACCTCCTTTCTATATATAGGAGTCCATGTGGCCATAATGTAATCCTAGTGGGCCACAATGTAATCCTAGCCGACCTAACAATAATAATTTAAGGGCAAAATAATAACAAAATGGGGGTTACAAGGGTACAACAATAACAATAAGGGGTTTACACTAACAATAATAAGGGGCTATACTAGTGATATAGGGACCTAACAAGCACAGTCACATGTCTGCAAAATAATCACAAAAAGAGAGCAAGAAGCTAAAAGGGAAATAAGAAATCAAATAGAGCCTAAGTGCTACTGCTGAGGGTTTAAAAGTGCCAAACTCCAAAGGAAGTGTAAAGATTAAAAAA